>JADNYI010000149.1:0-88720 GCA_015501065.1 Infundibulicybe gibba | reverse complement strand
GATCTCGCACTCTGGCCAGTGTTCTAGGTAGATTATCTTTCTCAGTACGATGAAATATATTATAGTATACCAGCAAGACTTACATTTAACCGGGTACTGGCCCTCGGCCATGTTCGCCCGAGCTTCCTTCGCCCAAGCCTCCTTCACCGAAACCTTCTTCGCCCAAGCCTTCTTCACCCGAGCCTTCTTCATCCAGGCCTTCTTCACCTGGGTCTTCCTCGTCTGAACCCCTCCCAGCCAGATCACTAGGGCCTGGGGTATCAGTTACACCTCCTGAGCTATCGCTTATATTGCCATCTGGGTTTGAGGCTGGGCACCCGTCATACCGAAAGCGAGAATATATTTTTGACGATATGCATGTATGCCGCCTGTTTGGGTCATCTGATGGAAATAGGGATAATGTGATAGGATAGTGTTGGACCACTGGTAGGATTATTACAGGTCAGCCCAGCCTGTGGGGATAGTAAGAGGAAACTTACCAAGATGGATAACAAAGCGAGCTGGAGAACCCTCAAAGGCAAAGCCTGCAGGTGGGCAGTAGAATTCTCGCCTCTCACCAGCTGCTATGTCAGCAATTGTTGTCCTTTCTGGTATAGGCGATCGGCGTAGAAAAACATAACTACTACTTCCTCGCACTCGGCCTTGGTTGACAAATTCCAGGAGTTGAAATGGTAGGTTTTTTTCGAGGAAGCACAAGCCCTGCAATGACTCGCTCTCTTCCTTTGTCCACAAACTGATATCGGGTGGTAAAGATTCCTCCATATCCTTCGCAACTTGCTGGAATAGAGTGGTGATCTTGGTTGATGGTAGAAGATCATAGTCGTGTGATAGTGAAAGTGAATTAAGGACAGTATTGAATATGTCGGCATCAAATCGGTAGTAATATAGTGTCCTGTCGGAAGTCGGCCCTTCCTGGAATAGCTGGTTAATATATTTACTTTTCAAAGCTGGATGCGAAGCTGATGCTTACCACTGGCTGGGTGGATATACCTTGACCCGAACCCGAAGGAGTGGTTCGCCTGCTGACAGGGCTCCAGCAGCTGCTGTATAGCAGCTTGCAATTGTTGTGCGAACTGGTGCAAGTGATGGTGGCCGAACTGATGGTCCTTGTGTTCCAGTTACCCTCCGGCGACCTCATGGGGGAAGTGGTGGAGCCCGAGGGAGATTGGCTGCTGCTGCTGCCAGCCGATTATGATTTGCCTGGCTTGTGTTGAGATGGCTCGCATGATGCTGGGCGGTGGGGGGTTGGGGACCTATTACTGATGGAAATCCCCCTGGTGCATGCGGAAGGCCTTGCCCGATCCTTATGCTTCGGTACTGCTGGATGGGAGGTGCCTGGGGAACGTGAGGGGCCTGAGGTGGAGGCTGGCTTGCTGTCGGAGGTTGGATCCAAGAGTAGATCCAGCTGGGGATTCGTGGAGCTTGCCACTGGGGCCTGAGAAGTTGTTGGCCTCCCCTGGGGATCTGCAGGATTCGGTGCAGGTGCCTGGACATATCCAGCCTGGGCAAGAAAGTTGCGAAGCAGTTCGGCGATTTGCACTGAGTTAGGATCCATCTGGGTGAAGCTAGGCAGGTAATCAGCAAATAATATTTACCAGCCCACTGGTGGGTACATACCTGTAAGGGCGATTCACATTATAATTAGCAGCGATTGAGGTGGTAGGATAGGGAGAAAATGCAGAAAAAAGAAGGTTGAAAATGAGTGGGCTGGGAGTTGAAATTCAAACAAACTAAAAATCCTTTTAATTGCAGCAGCCATCAGGGAGCTGGATGCTCCGGCAGGTGGTACACCTGATGATAGCGAGGGGTAAGTACCGAGCCGAATCATTTAGGTAAATGGGTGGCCATAGTGCTGAATCCCCGGAGCTCGAATCCTAGTAATTTGCTCCTGGCAATATATTTCAGCAGTGTGGGGTAAGTACCATCCAGATCACCAAGGTAATAAGTGCAAACCTTCAGATAGCAGGACAGAACCCCAGCTGTTGGGCGGGGCAGGGGGGGATTAGGCATTCAGGCAGTAGCCGAGGGTAGCAGGGTCTAGAGACCAGACTCTGGGCACCGGGCCCAGGGCCGAGCCTGCAGGGTTACCCAGTGCGATAAGATTGTTAGGATAGATAGTGGTCACTGGAACCGAAGAAGTGGACATGGCCAGTGGTACTGACAAATCAGGGCAGGGTTCCAGGCACTGGACAGTGAACTTTGAGCGAACGAATAAATACCGAAAAATAATGTCATAATTATGTAACCATGTTGATGCATTTCTGCTTGTGCTCCGGAATCAGAGTCCGCATCTAAGTCCGCATCTACAATTTCATCCCAGAAGCTTCGTGAAAATGTGGCTGCCCGCTGTCGATTATCGTCGACTTTACCCCCTCCATTATCGGTATGTATGCCATCTACAACTATAAATCACTGCAGGGTAACTACAGGACGTAGTGCGGTACAACGTCGACAGCGTGTGCGTGAATAGGATTAGCGAGGTGCTCAACGATAATCTCACTTATGCCGCACATACATTGCTTTTTCCTACTCTCTTCTCGGGCAATACACTTTGTCTTATTGTTTGCAGTGAATTCGTCATCACACTCTAGACAGCACAAGGCAGTCTTTTCGCTCATCAAAGGTTACCATCAGCCAATAACGGCTCCTTTCTTGCGCGTCACGGGGCGAGGGGGCTGTTTCAGGAGTTTGACCAGAAGGCAGTGGGGTGGGAATAAGCCGAGACAGTTGGTCGGACTGGCGGATATCGTCCACACCACCAATGGCAACTAGGACTTGGGCACTGCTAGGGTCACTGATCTGTTTGGGATACTCGGTTAGATCGTGCTACGTACGTAGAACGGGGCCGATTTTCCTCCGTGTTATTCTCGAAGGCCTGATACGACGGCTCACTGCCCGAGATTGTGCGTGATTTCCCCATTCAATGCCAACAACACTGATGGGCTTATGTGCATATAGCTCGTGAAAGAGATCACGGCATCCCCATCCTCTACCAGGGGCACATTGGTGGCGACAACCTCATCAGCTGGGCCAGCATCAAGGCTGGCCAGTGGTATGCCAGGTGCATCATTTCTTGGTTGATTGTAATTCGTTTGGGCTGGTGCGTTTGACCTTTGGACCAGATGATGCTTCTGCTGTGGCGATTTGGGATTGTTAAATATACGAGTTCCGGTTGGTCGGGATCAAGACTACTCAAATCATACAATTTACACTGTATTTATGTAAACAGACCTTGCGGTAAGCGAATGTTGGTCAATATGCTGGGTTTTCAGGCGACGAGAATGCCCAGTGTTACTTGGTTGTAGCTTAGAATTTGGTGCCTTGGAGGTTGCAGATCCTATGCAGCCACTCAGACGCACGGTTTAGCCACCGGCGATTTGAATCGCCAGTGAAGAAATATACAAAAACGACTATAAAAATAAATTGGACATGGCTCCCATAAAATTTATTAGAAACCAGCTGCTCAGTGCGACCCCTCCGCGTTGGCGAGGTCTTCTTGTCATATGAATAGCTATAAGCTCTCGCAAGCTCGAACTGGGCAAATTCAACGTTGTGAGAGATGGGGGACGAGGGAGAAAGGCAAGAACAAGTCATTGATTGCAAAGCGTCGCGATTACAAACGGAGTACTGTAGTTATATAATTGTCTTCTGAGAGAAAAAATCATACTGTATTTATCAAATATTGTAATCTAAGGCTTGGCTACGAGATGAAGAGAAATGTGGCTAGCACGCCCGTGCTGAAATGTCGATGAGCAGCAACAAGCATGATTGATGCGATGGACTGAGACGCGATCGGTGGTTTGTGTGGTTTTCGGCAATCGACGTGTTCCTCGTGCAAAAGGTAAACCACTCCATCACACACATCCATTGCATTCGAACCTCCCCCCATCTCCCGACGCGGGCCCTTCACTTCGTTCTTTTGCGAGCCATGATAGGAAGGAATGGGGGCGGTCCTAGTTATACTGCGGGGGCACCTCACCAGCATCATACATCCTCTGCGCCTTCATTTCCGCCATTTCCGATCGCAGGATCTCCACTTCATCCCTCAACCTGCGTGTCACATCGGTCTGGGATGGGTCAAAGTTCGATAGAGGCATGGGAGCAGTGTGGCCGGGCGAGGCCGCTGGGGGTGGAAGGGTCCGCATGTTGAGGTCGCGCAATGCGGGGCCGCCGTTGAGCAGAAATTCTGGTTCTTCGGGGTTAAGTAGTTCAGCTGCTGACGCACTGCGCGAGCCTGGGGCGGGTGAATCATTTGGTATGACCGCGGGGCGCCCTCCCCCGAACTTCGTAATGTCTCCACTTCCAGCACTTGAGATATGTGAATAAGAGGAGAACGGGACCAAGCCGGGAGCCGGCATCAACGCCCTGCGTTTCTGGTAGCGCTTCCATAACAAAAAACACAGTCCAACTAAACCAACCACAATAACACCACCTACTGTGCCCCCGACGATGGCTCCAATATTTAGCTTCGACTTCCCGCCCCCACTGGACATTGGAATGACTTGTGCCGGCAAGCTGCGGCCGGATGTAAGCCAGGTACTACATCAATTGTTTGAGACGCACTTGAGTGCTAAAAACGCGAACATTGCTCCTTGGGCGGGGCTGTTGCTGTCGTTGGAATCCAACTCTGGAAGTAGTATTACTAGAGTGCGTACCTGGACCTCCCACCCGTGCCTGTGACCGCGCCCGACATCGCGCTGTAGTCGGTGGAGAATTCTGACGTGAGATTGTTGAGCCAGGCCCGCGAGTGCAGCAGCGACACAAGGTCGTCCCGGGTGCTGTTGTCCGTTGTTGTTGCTGCGGTCAGCATCGTCCAATCTGACAATACCAGCTGTGTCAGAAGGCAATTTTGTTCGAATGTGTTTTGCACCTACGTGATTTCACTTGGTCGGGGATGTTGCTGTCATATAGAATCCCATACTTCCCAGCTAGACACGAGGACTTATTATTTGATACAGCATGCGATCGACATCCGCCCGCTTACCTGTGGGTATTTGCGCCGCATAGAAAGCTGTCTGGTTGTTATAGATCTACATATTGTGAGATAGTGCTGGAGGTAAATAGTATTCTTCCCTCTTACCGTCTGGTTGATGAAGTTTAACTTCAGGAGGCGGTCTGGGAACAGATTGTAGATCAGCCCCCATGATGCCGACTGGCCATACGTGGAGGTGATATGATTCGATAGAATCGTTCGGTTCTCCCAATCATGTAACATCGTGGATGCTCGGTCCTTTAGAAAAGAGATTAGATCCAGATTCAAAAGAAGTGGAGACGTGTCACCTTGAACCGGGACGCGTCGTCAGTCTGCCCAATGATCTGACTGATTTCGCCCATCGCACGAATCCCGATGATCCCCTTGATTGTGAGGTTAGGGTTGTTTTGCCCATCGGAGCTGACGCTGAGATCTGGGCTCAGCTCTGCGTTTGTCCAGATGGAAAGAGAAACCCACAACGTCGTTTGGTTTAAAGAATTGACTGCCAGGTAATTTGCCCAGTTCTTCAGAAGGGTGTACTATAAATTGGGGCTGAGTGTTCATTCCATATCCGCCCTCATGTAACCCACATAACTGCTTAACATAGACACATCTCCGGATGCTTGTGCGTACGCAAGAGTCATGATAATCATATCGCTAGAACCTAGCATCGGGTCAGAACACAATGGTACACAAATCAAGATCATATTCACTCTCGATTGCCAGGACTTCGGTGGTTGCAACCGAAGTATTCCCCAGGGCACTTGGATACGCCAAACCTGCCAAATCCTCACAATGCGGAACAAGCGCGGGACGAGATTGTAGAGTATACCTAAATTCAGAATTGCATATGTGCTCAGTGGAATAGTCACAGCTTGCTGTTGCAAACTTGACTTCAGCAAGAGGCCAGCCCATGACGCATTCAAGTAGAGATAGGCGGGGAAGGCCGCGAACATCAATTCCGTGGGATTGGCTCTCCTAATGAATGCGTTAGAATATGCAAGACAAATCAAATGTTAGAATACCGAGAAGAGTCGCTGATGGATTTCATGAAGATCATGACATCTGAAGTATTCCACTGGCCATTGGTTCCGTTGGAAACCGTAATATCGATGCTACCTACTGTTTGCCGGGCTGATAGCGAAACAAGATCGGCGTAGTCCTGAGAGACGGACAGCGCATCGGACATGATTTTTTGGTCTAATTCAATTGCCCGCTGGCACGCATTTGGGAAATCCTTTACGAATGCGCTGATCTACAAGATGATTAGGGTTCGTGGTTATTTCCATGAAATCGAGAACATACTGCGTCTCCGATAGTCTTGTACTGAGTCCAAAAGAACGAACTGCGTAGTTGTATATTCCCGTCGCCAAGGCCATAGCAAATTGTCGGATCGCGGACTACGCCAAGAGCCTACACCACAGGAGTTGAAATCACTGATACATTCCCAAGATCCATGGCGAGAGCAAAGAGGGGCCAATTGCTGCAAAATCGGGTTAATGTGGTACCGATGAATCCTCAGGAAATCTTACTCGGATATGGCCCGGAAGTTGTTGTCCTCGGTATTCGAGAGCCCGCCGGTGTGATTGCTCGTAAACGAGTCCCGTGTGTTGGGGGGGCCAGTCTGCCAGGTCACATTGGGGCCCTAAGGTGGAGGAGTTAGATGGGAAAGTATGACTCGGAGATCATACGTTAGCCATTGCAAAGTAGATAGTGGCGTCTTCGGCCTGATCGTTGATTTCTTGCATTGATTCGGGCGACGCCCTTTGGACTTGGTGAAAGACCAGATCGTCCCCTGGCACAGTGCTCCAGGTAACTTTGTTCCCCAAGTCTCCGGACACCCATTCTTAAAGACGTTAGGGATCCGAACTTGATTAAGAAAAACGCATGCCAACCTGCACTGATGTCAGAGTAGACCTGAACCGAGTGACTTGCACCGTCCGTCGCTTTTGCAGTAAGGTATATATATGTGAATGGAAATGATTGGCGAACCAAATCCGTCGGCTATTGGATTGGTAACGGTTTATAGATGAAACGGAAATCTCGAATAACACACCTCAATTGGACTCAGGAAAGTGACTTCAACTTCCATGGAACCAGCCATGAACGTGAGTATTGTACGTGTTGGCGTGATCTCTGTCTTGGTGAGGTTTCCGCTATGTCCTTCAGGTCCAAGCCACTCCCATATAACACCATCGATCCTAATATAACTCATCCACCCCAGTACCTGTTCAGAGTGACAGGTGAGTCTGAGATACAAAAAAGCGAGCACATACATGGTTACCATTCCAAAAGGTGGGCCATTGCTGCGTTCCCGGGCTGGGTAGCCAGGAATTGAAGTGTGGTGAACGAATGACAAGCGGGACGGCTCCAGGCCAAGCTTGCGCTTGGATGAAGGGTAGAGCTAATACCAAGAGAGCAATACATTGTAGTGGCCAAACTATCATTTGAAATCTGGGGTCGGCGCAGGGGTGCCGGGAGAACGATTACTGCACAAAAGTCAGAAATACGCGAGGTCTGATTGGAAGTAGAGCGAGCAGGAGAAACTTACAGCAATTCTTCGAATATCGGCAATCGTCCAGCGGTATGTTACCCAGCGGTATATATATGTTGCGTGCGGTATAGCTCCATACCGGCGCTGCAGCATCTGTCAAGTGTCAATACAACGCTCCACCTGGGCGCTGGGATGATTGTTGGAGTCGAACCCATCGGAAAGCCAGATGCTACTAGCATTACATACCTTTACACACTGTCTCAAGGATAATTCGAAGTCCAATTTACAACCAGTGACGTGCTCAGCAGGTCTTTGTAGCCCGGGTGGGGGTAGCGGGAGGGTAGAGGTCCCAGAGCTTCCCCGAGACGGGGAAGCCGGAAGTTAATTGACGGGTAACCAGGGTCCAGTGGAAACCAGGGTCCAAAACCTATTAACATAAGTTACGTAACAATAATCAATTCTTGGTTTGCCGTGTGTAGCTCGTGAAAATATTACAATATCTCCATCCTCTACTCAAGCCACTAACAGGAATGCATCGGTGGCGACGACCCCAGCAGCCGCGGAGCGTACGTACTACCTCACCCTGTTAAAGCAAGCTAATGTTGATGCTAGGGCCTACTATATAATCCGCGGGATGAAAACGCGCATGTGTGCGTGTGATGTCAAGTGCTCACCGCAGGGCGTAACGATGCCTCCACTATAGGACTTACGTGAACCTCTATCTGGGGTGAACGAGGTGCCCCCTCCCTGCACCACCTCCACCGCGGACAGCCCAGGCCCAAGGCGGAGCTAGTGTCACTGATGCGCCTGCTTGGGCTATTGATAGAAGGGCCACCCAAATCGGGCGATTCACACTCCATTCAGTATTTATGCAGGCAGTTCTCATGGTAAGCAAGTCCGCACAGCCGGGTTTTTGGGGACGAGTGTAGCCAGCGTTGCTTAGAATTTTGGCGGCTTAAAAGTTGCAGACCCTTGTGTGGCTCGGGGCCGGGTGCACGGTTTGACTTGGGGTTTGGGGAATTCCATGGTAGAAGATATGCAAAAGCGACTATAGAATAATTTGTATATATCCCATGAAATTGGGGGCCAGGCCCAGCCACTCTAATGATATCCCAGAGGGGCCTCATCGCCATAGATCCGCTGTGCTCGAATCACTTCCATCTCTCGTAGTAGATTCTCTACTTTGTCTCTCAAGTTGCGCGCCGCCGAGCTAGACAAAGTCGCTGAGTGAGATTGTGGGTATGTAAGTGTCTACACTCCAGTTGTATGCGATGCAGGCCTACCATCGCGGGATTCGGATGTGGAAGACACTGGAACATCGGGGTTAGGCAAATCGACTGTAGACTGGTTATGTAAGTTTTGATCGCCTTTACGCAGAGGGTAGGGACTGGAAGGACCCCCAGCGGCGGAGGCATCTAAATGGAGGTAGAACGGATTCAATCTGGGGGTGAACGTCTGTGCTTTATGTTTCTGACGGCACTTCCATAGAAGGCACAATCCGAATAGGCTAATGATAGCAAAGCCAGCCAATGTACCCCCAATGATGGCCCCAATATTGTGCTTCGGGCCCGCGCGCTTCGAATTCCCGCCCCCAGCACCACCGGGGGCGGGTGCCTGGGTGCTTCGATCCGGCAAGCTATAGTAGGTGTAAGCCGGGGCTACACCAATTCGTTGAGACCTCGTTGAGACGTACTTGAGTGCTAGAAATGCAAACATCGCACCCTGCGCAGGACTGTGATATTGTCGCCATAAGCTAATTGCCTATGTATCGCTGGAATGCGCACCTAGATCTCCCACCGGTCCCTGTAGCCATCCCCGACACTGTGTTGTAGTCGGTAGGGAATTCCAATGTGCTAGTATTGAGCCAGGCCCTCGAGCGCACCAGCGACACAAGGCCATCTCGGGTACCGTTGTCTGTCGTCGTCGCTGCAGTCAGCATCGTCCAGTCTGTCAGTGTCATGCCAATTCATGTCAGAATACGATCCCGTTCACATGTGTTTTGAGCCTACGGGATTTCGCTTGGCTGGGGATGCTGCTATCATATTCAATCCCATACTTCCCAGCTGCATAGGTGGACTCGTTATTAGTATGACATGCAACTGACGTGCCGGCGCTTACCTGCGAGTATTTGCATTGCGTAGAATTCTGTCTGGTCGTCATAAATCTACATATTATCATGAGAAGGTGCCAGCAGTGAATGGTTGTTGCTTCCGCTTACCTTTTGTGTAATGAAATCTAACTTCAGAAGGCGATCCGAGAACAAATTGTAAATCAACCCCCACGACGACGACTGACCATAAGCGGAGGTGATGTGGTTCGATAGAATCGTCCGATTCCCCAATCTTCCAACATTATGGATGCTTGGTCCTTCGAGGTAGAGATTAGGTCTGAGTTCTAAGGGGACACAGCCAGGTTACCTCAAATCGCGACGCGTCGTCCGCATGCCCCACTATCCGACTAATTTCGCCCATCGCACGTATCCCAATGATCCCTTTGATTGCGAGGTTGGGGTTGTTTTTTCCCGTCAGAGACGATACTGAAATTCGGGTTCAGTTCCTTGTTTGCAGACGAAAGAGAAAACCTACAACCCTGTCTGATTCAGAGCATTTGCTGCCAGATAATTCGCCCAGTTCTTGAAGAGGGAGTACTGGAAAAATAAGCCTGAGTTTCATGATGCCTTATTCGCCCTTGCATAACTCACATAACTACTTATCAAGGACTCGTCTCCTGATGCTTTTGCGTGTGTAAGAGCCATGATAATCATATTCCCAGAACCTAGCACAGGTCAGAATATAATAACACACGAGTAGAAATTGTGAGTACTTTCAATAGACAGGGCCTCCGTGTTTGTAGCTGAGTTATTCCCTAGAACAACTGGATATATTGAGCCTGAAAGACCCTCAGCGCGAAACAGATGTGGAACAAGATTGTAGGGTATACCTAAGTCTGGCATTGCATAGGTGCTCATCGGAAGGGTGGTAGCTTGTTGCTGCAGACTTGGCCTTAACAAGAAGCCAGCCCAGGATGCATTCAGATACAGATAGGCGGGGAAGGCAGCGAACATGAATTCCGTGGGATTGACTCTCCTAATGAACATTTTAGAAGATAGAAAACCAACCGAGTATTAAATACCAAGAGGTGTCGCCAACAGATTTCATGAACATCATGACATCCGACGTGTTCCACTGGCCGTCGGGCCCCTTGGAAGTAGTGATGTCAAAGCCACCCATCGTTTGTCGGACTGAGAGCGAGACAAGGTCGGCGTAGTCTTGCGAGATTGACAGCGCATCGGACGTGATCCTTTGGTCTAATTCAATTGCCCGCTGGCGTGCATTCGGGAAGTCCTTGATGAATGCACCGATCTACAAGGAAATCAGGGCCTATAACGATTTTCCATGAAACCATGAACATACTGCGTCCCCAATAGTCGAATACTGGGTCCAGAAGAATGAGCTGCGTAGCTGTGTAGTGCCATCGCCAGAGGCGTAACGAATTGTCGGATTGCGGACGACACCGAGGGCCCACACCACGGGGGTTGAGATCTCTGTGATATTCCCGAGATCCACCGAGAAGGCGAAAATGGGCCAATCGCTGCCAATTTTGGTTATATAACACTGAGTGAACTACAGGAAATCGAACTCTTACTCGGATATGGCCCGGAAGTCCTTGTCCTCGGTGTTCAAGAGCCTGTCACCAGTGCTTATGAAGTGGTCCCTGAACGCATCGGCGCCAGTCTGCCAGGTCACATTGGGACTCTAGGAAGGCGATGTTAGATGGGTCAACATCATCCAGGGAACCTACATTAGCCATCGCATAGTATACAGTTGCATCTTTGGCCTGATTGTTAATTTCTTGCATCGGGCTAGGTGACTCTCTTCGGACTTGGTGGTAAATCAGATCGTCGCTTGGCGTGGTGCTCCAGGTGACATTGGTTTTCAGGTCTCCAGACACCCATTCTAAGGAAATCTGTGGGTCTTGACTTGAGGATGGAAAATGGATGCCAACCTGCGGTGATATCAGTGTAGAGCTGAACGGAGTGACTTGCGCCGTCAGTCGCATTCGCGGTTAGGTACATGTACGTAAATGGAAATGATTGGCGGACCAGATCCGTTGGCTATTGGGTCGACAATCCAAGTTCGTCAGTGTTGGTGGACACACTGGGCAGCACACCTCAATTGGACTCAGAAAAGTGACTTCAAGCTCCATGGGACTGGCCGCGAGAGTAAGTATTGTGCGCGTGGGTGTAATTTCTGTCTTGACGAGAGTAGTACCATTTGTTACCTCTCCAAGCCACACCCATGCAACACCATCGATCCTGATAGCGCCGATCCATCCTAGTATCTGCGGTGGTGGATGAATCCGAGAGACGAAGGAACTTTGGAAGTGAACACACCCGGCCGTTCCAGAAGGTGGACCAACACCCCATCCCCGGGCCAGGGAGCCAACAATTGAAGTGTGGTGAGCGAATGGCAAGGGGCACGGATCCAGGCCAGGTGCCTTGTGCTTGGACGAATGATAGAATCAATACCGAGAAAACAGTGTGCTGTAGTACTGGCTGAACGATCATTTGAAATCTGATACCAACACAAGGGCGTCAGTGGGAGAGTATTTACTGTGAAAATGTCAGTGAGAGTGTCCGAAATGCGTGAGCACAGCAGAGTTCTGACCAGAAGCGGAGTATATGTTACAGCGGTGGAGTATTTTCGCAGCGACAATTGCAAGCCAAACTTCAAACACCTATCTTCAAGTTGCTCAAAGATATATACGGCGTGGCCCCCACATCAGCGCAATCACATGTACCAGCCCATGCATCTCGTTAGTGGGGTCACATCTGTGGATTATTACTGACGCCAAAACCATTGGAAACGAAGCTCAAGATTGATCTGTGCATGATCCAGCTCTCACCTCTTAGTGTTTCTTGGTTCAACACGATGACCACTCCCACTGTAACAGTCTGAAGTCCATCTTGTATCCAATGGTGCGACTTACGATTGTGTACTAATGCGGTGTTGACCACGGCAGTAGCACAGCCCTGCATCGTTGACCGTTACCGGTCGCTGGTGATATATCTGTCTTTGTCCCTCATGGGGGTCCGGTCGTCCGCACGGCTCGGCCTTGCACACTGTCAGATTGATGATATCATATGTGATTGTCCTGTTTGATATGGTAACTCTAATGAAACACGAGCCTTCCTATGCACGCATGTTAGCAACACTACTCTCAGATTGAGTGAACTCGTCGAGCGGTGCAAAACACCAGGCCCCCACGGAGTTCCCGTGAGGAATATCAACTACAGCAGCATCGTGACCGGCCTCCCTGGGCTGTGGGATAGGAGCCCCATCCATCGAGCTGAGGTGATCAGCGTTGCCCCCCCCCATTCCCCCTTGGGTTCGGTAGCCCACCCCCAGTCGGCACCTCCTGGGGCACTGGGGTGTTGGTGGTCGCCCGGGTTACTTGAACACTATTTGGGGGAGGTCGGTGAATATTTTAAATTAAAAAAAAAGGGTATGTACTAACTGTGGGCGGACTGGCCTAACGAAGGCAAGCAACTGGTTCGGGCGCCTTGGTATTTTGTCTTGGAAAACTGCGTCTGGTGTATTCTAAGTGCTGCGTCATCTCATTGAGATGTACTTGAGTGTTGAAATGCGGAACCAGCTCTGTGGGCAGGGCTGTGGTACTGCTGTTGAAACCAACTCTGGAAGTATCGCTCAAGTACCTACCTGGACTTCCCTTGATTGGGCCCGGCACCGTGCTATAGTAGGTGGGGAATTCTGGCGTGACATGGTTGAGCCAGGATCTCGATCGTACCAGTGATATAAGGTCGTCCTGAGTCGTCGTGGCTGCGATCAGCATCGTGCAATCTGGTAATATGGTCTGGGTCATGTCAGAAGGCGATCTTGCTCAAATTTGTCCTGCTCCTGCGCGATTTCACTTGGCCAGGGATACTGCTTTCCAACTAGACACGAGGATTCATTGTTTGATGTGGCATGCAATCGATGTCCAGCCGCTCACCTATGGATATTTGCACCGCGTAAAAGGTTGTCTGGCGGTTATAAGCCTACATATATTGCGAAAGAGTGCCAGACATGAACAACATCAGCGCTTCAGCACTAGGAAACCTTCCTCTGAGATGGAGTCGATACCATCAATTTTTGATGGGTAACCAGGGTCCAGCGGAGCCGGAAACGAGTTTTATGTAACTACAATTTGGTGCACCTCCGCTCCGCATCTATTATGATCATCAAGCCCCTCATCGTACCGCACATCATTCGAATTCACACTGGATACTTTCAATCAGCGAAAGGCCTCGGTGCACGTCAACGAATGGTTCCGGAAGCATGGGCATTCCACATGACAATATGGCTCGCTAGTCATCGATTACCGTCGACTCTATCTCCCTTCAGCGAAGAATCCGCGTTTAATACGCTACCCACCGCCAAGGACCAGAAAAACTAGAGGGACGCCAAGCAGTGCTGCTGCTGGACATTGGAGACTTTACGGCTGTGAAGACTATGGATGACTGTAGGGCAGGTACGCCACAGCATCGGCGGCATGCGCACGGACACCGCCAAAAGGACTTTTAGCCCACGTTTGTGTTCATATTTTTTCCTCCTTATTCCCCCAGCCGATCCGTTTGTTAGGCTCATTTCTGATGTACAACATGCATGGTCAAACAACATCGTGAACCTTCGAACTGGAGCTTTTACCTCATTCATTTTCTGATTACAAGGAAAACTCAGAGCGGCTGCCACTGGCCGTGAGAAGAAAATTAGATCCAATGAAACTCCCCATACCATCCAGGGACCGTATCAGTACCCAGTTTCTCCCTATAACAGTCAACAAGCTCCACAAATTCCACACGCTGCATGTCCCACCTCGCGCGATTATCAGCAAGAACGATGCACCGCGTCGGACCCAACCAATTGACCTCCATGTGCCGCATAGACACGCCAGGGCGCATGCGCAACCGCCACTGGAGCCGGAACCACACCATGCGATCGCGAACCTCGTCACACAGCTCTCTGATCCTGTATCGCACCGCGAGGTCGTCGAGTATGTGGGGGTGAGGACTGCGAAGATGCGGCAGGGAGCATGCGAGAGGATGCCGGGCAGGCCACGTGGGTCGTAGAGCCGTGAGGGATACAGGAGGGGAAATACAGGCTCTGTGGGACTTGGGCTGTGGCTGAGGCTGGGATTGAATATTCATCGTTCAATATTCAATGCTCAACGACTTCAACGTGGGCGCGGCGGGGTCGGGGTATACGCCAAAGGTGTGTTTTCTGCCTCTGTTGCATTGATCCACTGGGGAATCCAACATCCCGCCATTATCCCAGACGCAACTTGGACGCCACCGTTAAATGACCTACAGGTCACTATCTCCCCTGTGGCTGGAAATGGTGAGACTTTCACTCACCAATTTATGACACGCCCAATAACCCATTCGGCTGTTAATACAGTTTCCGAGCACCCGGTGGCAATGCGCGACTGGACGGCAGTATCACAGTCAACAGGACATATGGGCAACGGAAATAGTGAGCCTAATAATAACATCATATCCTAGTTGTAAATCACAATTAGTCGTCTGAATAGCTGGGTCCGCTACACACCATCCTGCCCCACCCCCCCATGTGCCGCCTGATGTAACACCTGCCCATCATCCCTCACCCACCACCCTCATCCACCATCATCTACTCACCCTCGCTCGCACGCGTATTTCTTGATATTCTTTTCCTTTACCCTCCTCTCGGGCGATTCAGCTTTTCTCACTATATTCTTCCCATCGCGGGATGCGAGATTATCCAACCTCATCGCTTTTCGGGCTCATGGACTTTTCCCCCGGGAATCATAACCAAAAGCGGTAGAGCGGGGACGCGTGCGAAGGGGGGGAGCGCGAGTAGTTTGAGGCCACTCCGATCGTCGATGGCGACTTCCGGGGAACCGAGGGCGTCAGTGTTTTTTTGCACAGGGCCGCGGACTTTAAGGCGCCTTCTATAAGATTCGAATTGGGACATTGGGATGAATTTCGATTGTGAGGGTACACGTCGGCTAGACTGCCGGATATCGTCCACGCCGACAATACCGGACTGCTTGATTAAATTACGCTACACACGCAGGGCGAGAGCTGGTTCTCCTCCATGTTACCTTCCAAATCCATCTTGGACCAGTACGCCAGCCCACCACCTAGACCGTGCGTGATTCACCCACCTGGTGCCAATAATACTCATCTCACAGTAAGCAAGCGCCGTTGGTCCACACGGGTTTTCGGGGACGGGTATGGCCAGTATTACGGACTTGGTCAGGCAGAATTTAGGTGGTTTAAAAATTGCAGGCCCCATGCAGGCCGGGGGACGGTTTGACTTGGGGTTTGGAGATTTGTATGGTAGAAGATATACAAAAGCGACTCTAAAATAATGTATACATATACCATGAAACCGGGGGCTGGGTCCAGCCGCTCTACTCATATTCCGGAGGGGCCTCATCGCCATAGATGCATTGTGCTCGAATCTCCTCCATCTCTCGTCGTAGATTCTCTACTTCGTTTCTCAGGTTGCGTGTGGCTGAGCTGGCCGGGGTCGCTGGGTGAGATTGTGGGTATGTAAGTGTCTACATTCCAGTTGTATGCGATGCAGGCCTACCATCGCGGGGTTCAGATGTGGGAGGCACTGATACTGGTGATGGTTCTATGACGTTGGATGGACTATGCGTTGGTGTGCGATGCGAACGGGAGTGCCGGTGCAGGCTAGACTTCCGTCGCCGCGGGACTAAAGTATTGGGGTCAGGTGAATCGACTGCGGACTGGGTATGGAAGTTCCGATCACCTTTGCGCAGAGAGTGGGGATTGGAAGAACCCCCAGCAGCGGAGGCATCTACATGGAGGTAGAATGGATTCAAGCTAGGTGTCAGTGTCTGCGCTTTATATTTCTGGCGGCATTTCCATAGAAAGCACAATCCAGCTAGACTAATGATAGTAACGCCAGCCAATGCACCCCCGATGATGGCCCCAATGTTGCGCTTCGAACCCGTGCGCTTCGAATTCCCGCCCCCGGCACCACTGGGACTGGGGGCGGAGGCCTGAGTGCCTCGGTCCGGCAAGCTATAAAGCCGGATGCTACACCAATTCATTGAGACCTCACTGAGACATACTTGAGTGCTAGAAATGCGAACATCGCACCCTGCGCAGGACTTTGGTATTGTCGCCTTAAGCTAACTACCTATGTATCGCTGGAATACGCACCTAGATCTCCCACCAGTCCCCGTAGCCATCCCCGACGTCGCATTATAGTCGGTAGGGAATTCTAATTTGCTACTGTTGAGCCAGGCCCTCGCGTGCACCAGTGACACAATTTCATCCCGAGTGTTGTTGTCCGTCATCATCGCTGCAGTCAGCATGGTCCACTCTAACACCAGCCACGTCGAAAGGCGATCTTGTTTAGATCGCTCTGCACCTACGTGATTTCACTTGGCCGGGGGCGTTGTTATCATACACAATCCCATAATTCCCGGCTGGATGTGGGGGCTCATTATTTGAGAGTGTGGCCAACGTCTACCCACCCACCTGTAGGTATCTGTACCGCATAGAATGCCGTCTGATCGTCATAAATCTACATTCTATGTGAGTGCGCCAAAGATAGTGGATATTCATCTCTTACCTTCTGCATGATGAAGTCTAATTTCAGGAGACGGTCCGAGAACAAATTATAGATCAACCCCCAGGACGCAGACTGGCCATACGTGGAGGTGATGTGATTCAACACGATTGTCTGGTTCTCCCAGCATCAGGAAAACATAGACCTGGTCTTTGGTAACTTTGTCTTTAATTTAGGTCTCTGCATCTTTGCATGTCATCTTTGTTATCTTTGGGCTTTGAATATAGGTCTTTCATTATTTGAATCATCTTATGAGTCTTCGGCATCCACAGAAGTCTCAGGTGATTGGACTTGACGAAATTTTCGAGTTTAACGTCACGTGGTATCACATTGCTCAGCTGAAAATTTTACAATCTTACATCACGATAATCAACCTTATCACTTCTTTCATTACGACGGCGCACTGCGAGGCGGCGATCGCAACATCTGTGTAGCACCACTCCGGGGGGTCATCAATGAGGTTCACGGCACTCCGGCTACAGCGCTAGCAGACAGGATGACACGGATGGCTTGAAGAATGATAAGGCCTGTCTGTGCTGCCCCGGGTAATCACGCGGCGACAAGGTACTGGGACTGCCCCTCATATACAAGGTAACACGGTCACCAAACTTATCACTTCTAGGGAATGGCGTGGTGTACCCCATCAATGGTGCCGACACCACGATCCTCGGGAGACGACACCCAGCCATGGCCTCCTGAGGACAACGCCAACACTCCATGGCCTTTGGGGAGCGACCTAAACGACGGTGTGGCATGGCCCTTGGGGATGGGGTGGACGACAGTGGCGATGTGAGCGGGGTCTTGGTGGGGTGTTGAAGCCAGGTCGGCCCTTGTAAACAGGGTAATACTAACCTACCATCTCTAGAGAACAGCGAAGCGTGCCACGTCAATAGGTATCACCCCGCCGACATCATTCCAAACATTGTCGGCTCCTTCCTCTGCGCCAAGGAGGCGAGGCCGCCTTTTGCGGCTCAAAACACGAACACTCCCAGAAGGTCCGGAATTCCCCTTCATATGTATTCATACTCATACCACACAGGCCACACAATCGACGACGGCCCCCTCCGCCTGTTTGCTTCAGGAGACGCACCACCCTCGAACATTGTCTGCGCAAAATTGCCTGCGCTCAAGTTAACGCTGATACGCCTGCCCCCTCTGCTAGCGAACAATCGCTCACTGATCCACAGGGAACGCTTACATCGACATGACCGCGGGCTGCTCCACTAACACTATACCAGATGGGATTAGGCGTATTGGTGGCCCCCCGGGTGATGTTGGTCGTCACGGCTTAAAGTCAATATCGTGTGAGTCCTACCACCCAAAAGCCCATCATTTTTGACTTGCGCGGGGCGGTTTTGGGGGGAGAACTGCATAGGGGAGCGACGACCGGCCGCAACGTGAGTGGACGATGTAACACCCCTCTAACACTGTCGCAGTGCGCTGGTGCCGCACCCCGCTGGCCAACCCAGTCCACCGGCTACGCGCATATTCCCCCCACCAGATCAGTGTGATGTAGCACTGTTCCAGTCGGGATTTGGTATGTGTATTACTCTGCCATTTGCTAGATACATATTATGTATTAGTATAATATGCTCAATTTAATCCATTGTTTCATCATTTATGAAGTACCAAGAGATTTCCATGGAAAGACCTAGCAAAGAGTGAAAGATTGTCACGAAAGCAAAGATGCTTGGCAAAGACCAAAGACAGTCTTTGAGGAGCTATGTACCCTACTTTGGAAAGCTCTTATATATCTTTTTTACTCCCCACATCTTTCGGTCTTTTGTGTCTTTGTGGTCTCCGGGAAGACCCCAAAGACCCCAAAGACACACCTCATGTTTTCCTGATGAGTCCTGTAACATCACAGATGCTTGGTCCTTTGCAAGAGAGATTAGGTCCGAATCCAAAGAGACAGGGACGTATCACCTTGAATCGCGACGCATCATCAGCCTGCCCGACGATCTGGCTGATCTCACCCATCGCACACACCCCAATGATCCCCTTGATTGCAAGGTTAGGGTTATTTTGCCCATCAGAGCTAATGCTAAGATCGGGACTCAGTTCATTGTTTTCCCGAAGGGGAAAAGAACCTACAACGTCGTTTTGTTCAAAGAATTGGCTACAAGGTAATTCGTCCAATTCTTGAGGAGGGAGTACTTGTCAAAATGAGCTCGAGTGTATACCCTGCACCCACCCTGATGCAACTCACGTAATGGTTGACCAAGGATCCATCTCCTGATACTTTTGCGTGTGCGAGAGCCATGATGATCATATTACCAGAACCTGACATGGGGTTCAAACACAGTTACACGTGAATTGAAATCATATCTACTTTCGATCGCCAGGGCCTCGGTGCTTGCACTCGAAGTATTCCCGAGGGCACTCGGATATGACGAACCTACCAGGCCCTCAGAGCGCGGAACGAACGCAGAATGAAATTGCGTACCTAAGTCCGGCATTGCATAGGCACCTGCTGGAAGGGCGCTTGCTTGTTGCTGCAAGCTTGATTTGAGCAAGAAACCGGCCCATGACGCATTCAAATAGAGATATGCGGGGAAGGCAGCGAACATGAATTCCGTGGGATTGACTCTCCTAATGGTTATATCAGAAGATAGATAACTCATCGAGCATTAGAATACCGAGAAGTGTCGCCAACAGATTTCATGAATATCATGATGTCTGAGGTATTCCACTGACCGTCGGATCCTTTGGAGATAGTAATGTCAACCCCACCTATCGTTTGCCGGGATGATAACGAAACAAGGTCGGCGTAGTCCTGTGAGATTGACAGTGCATCGGACGTGATCCTTTGGTCCAAATCAATGGCCCTCTGGCGTGCGTTTGGAAAGTCCTTAATAAATGCACTGATCTATAAGGAAATCAGGGCCCGTAATGATGTTGCGGAGAGCCAGGAACGTACTGCGTCCCCAATCGTCGAATATTGAGTCCAGAAGAATGAGCTGCGTAGCTGTGTACTGCCATCGCCAGAGGCGTAACGAATCGTCGGATCGCGGACGACACCGAGGGCCCACATCACAGGGGTTGAAATCTCTGTTATATTCCCGAAATCCACTGAGAAGGCGAAAACGGGCCAATCGCTGCGAAGATTGGTTATACACCACTGTGAGTGAACCCGCAGGAAATCGAAATCTCACTTGGCTAGGGCTCGGAAGTCCTTGTTCTCGGTGTTCAAGAGTCCTTCACCAGTGCTCATGAAGTTGTCCCTGATATCATCGTAGGCGCCAATCTCCCAGGTCACACCAGGGCTCTGGTAGGCGGCATTAGATGGGGCAACATCATTCGGAGATCCTACATTAGCCATCGCATAATACACAGTGGAATCTTCCGCCTGATCCTTAATTTCGTACATCGATCCAGGTGACGCTGTTTGGGCTTGGTGGTAAACCAGATCATTGTTGGGCGTAGTGCTCCAGGTGACATTGGTGTTTGAGTCTCCGGACACCCATTCTGAGGAGAGTTATGGGTCTTAACTCAAGTATGGAAAATGGATGCTGACCTGCAGTGACATCAGTGTAGAGTTGGACCGAGTGACTTGCGCCGTCGGTCGCATTTGCAGTTAGGTACACGTATGAGAACGGGAATGATTGGCGGACCAAATCTGTCGGCTATTGAGTTTATAACTTAAGTTCATAGCGTTGGTGGGCGTGTTGGATAACACACCTCAATTGGGCTCAAGAAAGTGACTTCAAGTGCCATGGGGCTGGCCGTGAGGGTAAGTATTGTGCGTGTTGGTGTGATCTCTGTCTTGGAGAAAGTACCATCATTCTTCAGAGTCCCCCCAAACCACTCGAATGTTACACCATCGATTCTGATATAGCCGACATCAGGAAAAAAATAGATTTCTCTGTAGGCCTACATAGCTGGTATAGCAGTCAAAGCTCCATCGCCACCTTCCCTTTATATAGCGCTACATAGCTCCCATAACTCCCTCAAACATCTACATAGCTCTCGTAGCATCCCACATTTCTATCTAGTCCCTATAAACCTCATAGCCTACATAACCAACATAGCCAACATAGATCTCCGTAGGCTAGATAGTTCCATATAATTCCACTGCCCGTGCGCTTCCCTATGGACCATGTAACTGCTTTACATCCAGTGGATGTCATTCAGTAATAAATCATTAAATTGTAATTATGTACACGGATGGAGTACTATATGTAGATACAATCCCAGCAAGACTAGCACTTACGGGTTGGCAATGGCAACGAGGGATTGGAATTACCTTCCTCCGGGAAGTTCCATGTGGGCAAAGCCATCACTTCCGAGTCTGCACAGCACATACAGCGGCCGTGGCGTTCAGTAGAGGCTCCGTACGCACGACGAGGAGCACGCGCTTGAGTCGCTGCGCAGCACTCGGCATTGAGCGCGGCTGCAGTAGTAATAGTGACATACAGGGTAATGTTGTATACGGAGTGTGACATCGAATCCCAGGCGTGGGTCGCATGCGGCCATGGCAGGGGTGGTAGGTCCCAAATTTGAGAGCGAGAGGGAAGTGACGTTTAGTTTGGCCAACCGCGATGCAAGAGACACTTCGTCTGCTTGCTGCTGCACCGCGACGTCAATGTTGTGATATGTGCAGTTAGTGGTGTCGAGCAATAGAGGCCTAAATAGACATTTAATCATACCATATATACCTGAATCTGGGCACTCACGTTATCCCAGGTCTCCCCATACTCACCTGGTTAAGCCGATTTCACTTATCGTATATTTGATCTGATCTCATGCCACTCCGCTAGTCATAGTATGCCAAAAGACGTGCATCTACCTAGAGATCACGATCGTTTATCGTCATGTGCCATCACCGGTCCAACAATGATAATCCTGAGCCTAGGCGTGCCCACATTTGTATAGCCGGATGGGTTCTTGTGCTTTTGAGCACGACTGAGATCTCCGACGGTAAGTGCTTTTTTTCGTATCAAATCTTATCTCATCACAGTATAGATTTTTTACATAGCACTCTCGGCGGCACACCAAAAACGAGCGCTAGTGATGGCTGGGGCCGCACCACGAATGGCCACTCGCAAACGGCATGCATATGCATCAGCAAAACAGAACATTACTATAGACTACTACAGAGTAGTCCATAGTGAGGGTCTACTAGTCCATAGTGTACCATAGTGTACCATAGTGGTCATAGTGGCCATAGTAGTGTTCTGTTTTGCTGATGTGGATCTTGCCACCACGAATAACTGCAAACAGGGCTCTAAGGCATGTCGCGAGTGCGAGTAACTTGTGAGTCAGTACAAGTTGATCCGTGGGAATACTTGTGAGTATGGCGACTCACAGATCCAGATCACCTGTGGCCACAAGTCCTTGCAGGTCCAGGTTTGAAATTTTGAACAACAAGTACTTGTGCCAAGTACTTGCCATAACCTGTAGCCATATGTTGGGTGCAATTCCTTGCTCCCCACTCACTTCCATGTGAAAAATTTCCACCTAATCTCACATGTACATATATCTGTAGCTGCCTGGGCCACCCTGTAATAGACAATGGCATGGGTACATCTGTGGGTATCCAGAAGGCATCCCCTACCCGCACCCATATGGGTTGTAACCTGCCCACCCACAGGTTTAAATTGGTGGGTTGGTGCGGGTTTTTGGTTATACCCTTGTGGGTGACCTTATTCCGCACCAAATCAGGACTTTGAGGGGTCTATCGGACACTCCTAAAGGCCCTTATGAATATCCAAAAGACCCGACAGGGCTACCTATCCCCGTTCTTATGTTATAGGGTGCGCGCTCCAGGGGGGAGGAGGAGAAGGTCATGTCATGGAGTCAATTCTGCATCGGAATATATGATTGTGGGACGCATTTGACACTATGTCATGAGCTAAATCCGATGCGCATAGCGCAAGAGGCATCGGTGTCTTTGATCCTGAGATACAAAGTGATAGTCTGCCAGATTGCGCGTACCTGGGGATTGAGGACACCGATGCCTCTTGCGCTATGCGCATCGAATTCAGCTCATGAAATAGTGTTAAATGCGTCCCACAATCATATATTCCGGTCCAGAATTGACTCCATGACATGACCTTCTCCTCCTCCCCCCTGGAGCGCGCACCCTATAACTTAAGAACGGGGATAGCTAGCCCTGTCGGGTCTTTTGGATATTAATAAGGGCCTTTAGGAGTGTCCGATAGACCCCTCAAAGTCCCGATTTGGTGCGGAACTGATGGTTATTTATGTGATAACTTGTTAGGGGCGGGTTTTTCAAGGGTATGTGGGTTTCCAAAAGCCAATAAGTAACCTGTGAGTAACTTGCAAGTACCTGCAAGTATTTAGGAACTCATAAGTACTTGGATACTCACAAGTAAATGACCTGTGGATCCAGATCTCACAAGTATAAAACTTGTGCAGATCCAGGTATCAGTTTTTCACATGCAAGTACTTGTGACTGCGGATCCAGGTTACTTGCGGGTTAACTCGTGACATGCCCTACAGGGCTCATGACGGCTCTCGATGAACCGCCAACATCGTACGCACACAAGCAAGACCCTGACGAATGGGACAACGACATGCACAAACAAGACGACAGAGCCTCACATGCGCCCGCCACCCTCGCAGCATTGTTCGCCACATCATTTGATGCGTGCAACGACGTTGCAAGGCGAAGCGAGGTGCTGTGAACCACGGTGAATCGGCGCGGTATCGTACCCGCACCCGTCGCGGGTGCGCTGTTGAGATACAAGCTCACCTACAGTATTTGACTTAGGATTATTTGCGCTTTACTGATTATGTAATCGCGTCCAGTCTTTTACATTCGTAGATTGTCTCTCACTCATCAATATATCACTACTCAATATACTCTCCTAATAATATCTATTTAATCTCCCATCTACTTCATCCACTGCCAATAGGTTATGGGCCCTGGGCAACCTACAATGTCGAATCTCGAAGTCCCGAATCTTGAAGACTATGGTTCGAATTGGGTCACCTATAAGGAAAGGGTAATAAGTACTCTGACTCACCAAGGACTCGAACGACACCTGTACGAAACCGCTCGACGACGACGAAATTGAAGAGCACTACACGAAAATCGATATTTTCGAGCAAAGGGAGGCCATGGTTCGAGAAGTGATCTATGCAACAATCAGCAGGGTTACTTTCCTCCAGACGAGGAGGGAGAAAACCTCCGCGCAGCTCTGGACAAGGCTTGCCGACATGTTCGAGAACAAAATAAATTTTTTCAAGGCCGCCTCGCGATCCGTCCACGCGCATGCCGAAAAACGCGCCGAAAACGCGATGGTAATAGCTGGAAAGCGAGGGGAAGAGCCTGAAGAAAAGATGAAGGAAAAGAATAGGGAAGTGCGCACGAGCGCGAGGCCTGCCGACGAAGAATGCTATAGGAGAGGAGGAGGAAGTGAAGGTCAGGAACCACAGGAAGAGGAAACGAAGGGCACCGACGAAGAGTCGGACATACCCTGTGATATCTCATACCCCCGTGAAGACACCCCTGCCCTATCCACTCCACGACCCCCGCGCACCGTCGATCTTGCCAATAAACCGCCCGAAATATACCTTGAAACCCCAATTGCGTGCGAGATGTCGACGAAAAACACGAATCCGCGCGAGATCACACCAAAGAAAGAAGACAAACCAACTTATATTGAAAAATGCGAATACATAACACAAAAAGAATACCCTAAACCTCGAAAAACCGAATGCGAAGTGGTTAAAGGCCATAAAACCGATATTGACGAAGATTCCGCAAGCTATATGATCTGTGGGACAGAAAAGCGATCAGGAGCGGTCGAAGGGAACGCTTACCATTGTAGGAATAGCCTTCCAATAGCCCGAACCGTCCAGATCGAGGGGAAGAACGCGCCCCACATCTCCAGCCCCAGCCGAAGCATCGAAAATAAAGTGGTTAAGTTACCGCGCGCTAATAGGCATGTCTTGAAGGCCTTGGGAACCGCTCCCGAACGGTCCAACAATCGGCCCAAACCGCCGGAAATTGATTGCGCAACGGGCAAATCTTCGTCCAAGCCACTCAGCCAGGCCACCAAGATCCGTTCGGACGAACCGCCGGACACGAATAGACGCGATCGGAAGCCCTTGGGAACCGCTATCGAACGGTCTAGCGATCAGGGAAAACCGCCGGAAAACGATTGCGGAACGGACGCACCTTCGTCCAGACCACCCAGGCAAAAGACCGAAATCCGTTCGGACGAATCGCCAGACATGAATAGGCGCGAATTAAAGCCCTATAGGACCGCTCTCCAGCGCGCTAACAATCAACCAAAACGGATGAAAAACGGCCGTGCAATGGACATACCTTCGTCCAAGCACAATATCTCCATATCCAAAACCCCACCAAACTCTCCCAGCTCAAAGGATCATCAAAGCGACATCCCAAGCGACCTAGAATCGCATATCCGTCGCGATTTCCGTGCCAGAAAACCCCCAGGAAGCTACAGTCAGCCTATCCAGCAAGACTCACCCATCTTGGAGGCCAGGCCAGCAGGAATCGATCATCGGGATCCCAGAAGCATATCTGGGGAAGATAGAGGGTTAGTAACCAATATAGGAGGACCAACTCACCTATCCAATATGGTCAACGATGTTGAACCTCGAGGAAGCGTCCAAGAGGAACCAACCATCGCTAAGTCAGCAGTCAAACGTCCAAATCGGGACATTTCGACTTCAACAATTATTCACACTCGTTTTGCTCATATCAAGATGATTCAGCAATACATTCTTTTATTATATCAGGTATACTTTACCTACTTACAAGCTCAAATACCTCCATCTCGCTTGAGGGGAAGTGTTGAGATACAAGCTCACCTACAGTATTTGACTTAGGATTATTTGCGCTTTACTGATTATGTAATCGTGTCCAGTCTTTTACATTCGTAGATTGTCTCTCACTCATCAATATATCACTACTCAATATACTCTCCTAATAATATCTATTTAATCTCCCATCTACTTCATCCACTGCCAATATGCGCGTTCACAAGTACGGGTGTGGTGGTGAATTTTCGCCACCGCGGTTTACACTTAACCCTAACGGGTGAGTTACACCCCCATTTCCACATGCATCATGCTCCTGTCTGACCTTTCCACCTCCCACTCTCTGCCTGTTTATCTCATGCCCATGCTCATCCACTCCTGTCACACCTACCATATTGGACTCGGTCATGCCACGCGCAAGCGGTGGCCCTCACCCACAAGTTCGGAGAGTTGTAAACACGATAACCCCCATAGCCTACACAGACACATATGGAGGCTATATAACTATATATAGTGTTAGCACAAAGCTATACTATCTACAGGAGACCAGCAGGTGACTACAGAGTACTATATAGGGCAATATAGATTGACTGTCGAGCTATATTCTGCTATATTGGCTACATGCGCTATGTACCTAGCCGGCCGGCTATGACCAAATACGGTTTTTCCTGATGGAGCCATCCTAATATCTGTCGAGAGTGGTGGGTGAATCCGAGAGACGAAAGAATTCTGGAAGTAAACACACCCGATCATTCCAGAAAGTGGGCGTCTGCTCTGTCCCTGGGTAGGGCAGCCAACAATTGAAGTATGGTGAGCGAATGGCCAGAGGCACGGATCCAGGCCAAGGGCCTTGTGCTTGGGCGAATGATAGAGTTAATACCGAGAAAACGATGTACTGTAGTAGTGGCCGAACGATCATTTGAAATCTGATACCAACGCAAGGGTGTTAGTAGGAGAGTATTTACTATGTAAACGTCAGTGAGAGTGTCCGAAATGCATGAGCACAACAGGGCTCTGACCAGAAGCAGGTTATATGTTACAGTGGTGGAGTATTTTCGCAGCGACCATCAGCAAAACACAACAATGCTGTGTACTGCTCTATAGTAGTCCGTAGTATATGTCTATTTGTTTATAGTGAACCATTGGCCACTAGTAGTGGCCATACACTGCTGGCAGGGGGTGATATTTCTGGTAGAAATATTGGGGAAGAAATATGTAATATCATTTCCCAAGAATATATCCAGTAGAAATATTTATAATATTCCCACTGGATAAATAGCAGAAAAAGGGGTGATTTTTCTCAGATATTTCAGGATGAAAAACATCCCCTTTTTCCAATGATATTTCTATTCAAACTATCTTGGAAAAATACATCATATTTCCTTTGTATTTCATGTCAAAATATTCTACATTTATCAATACATTTTTCCAGTCAAAAGATGACACATATTACAATGGATTTTACCTGAGGAAAAATGCACGAGAAATATGTTCTATATTTCTCGCGGAAATATCCTTCAGAAAATCCATCGCTTCACTCATCCTGCCACTCATCCTGCCGCTCAGCGCGTGATCAATGCGTGATCAGTGTGCGCTACTCGGCGCGTGACCGACCTGTCACACGGCGGCTTACGACAGGCAATCGACTATTGCATCGTCTTCACTCCTCACCCTACACGATAAGCCGATAAGGACAAGAACATTGGTAAGTATTTCTCTATTTTTTTAATCACTCAAGATCGTCTGCCTCACCTCAACAGGCTAGTTCCCACTGCCACCAACGACGTCATCGGCCCCGGAAACCACCTGTTCTCGCACATCAATGAGAAAGATTCAATGTTAATGACGGCCTCACATTGGACGCTGGAGGGAATTCGTTGACAGGTGATGACCGGGTTCTCCTCAACCCCTTTGTGATGCCCACTACTCCCCTTTAGCCTCATCAACGACGCCACCCCCGAAGACTGCAAACGGAAATGGCCTCACATTGGACGCTGGAGGGAATTCGTTGACAGGTGATGATCGGGTTCTCCTCAACCCCTTTGTGATGCCCACTACTCCCCTTTAGCCTCATCAACGACGCCACCCCCGAAGACTGCAAACGGAAATCGCTTACCAGGGACCCCTCTGACGATGATGATGACAGCTTCGCGTTGGGCAACAAGGAGGGTTTGTTGGCAGGCCCTGGCAGGGTTGATGGGTTGATGTGCGACAGGAGAGGCAGCGAGGTTTTTTGATTGGATCAAGTTGGTGCTACATTGAGGGCTGGACTGACTCTACGCGATAATAATGTACATAAGGACAGAATTACGAGGTGAAGTATTTATTGTCCATGCGGCCGTGAAATCTATCGGTGCCTACTCATACCTCCACCGGCGCCCTCAGGTTCATTCTTGGGCCAATGGGGGCAAAGGCATGGGCGGGAGCGCACGGAGTTGGTGTTGATGTTCTTTCGTCTGCGAGTCATACCACGCATCATCGTAAAAGTTACGTGGCAAGCCTCCCAGTGGTCTGGCTGTGCTGATGGGACCATATGGTGAACGGGTGCGAGTACGAGGACGCGAGCCGGGGTTTGGATTCCCAAATGCATTCGTCGTCTTGCGATTTTGGTCAATGAATTGAAGTAGCTGGAGCACTTGCCTACTGCGCCATTGCCGGATTACTACTGCATGGTTCTCCCCATCGGTTTCATCAGAGCTGTTACCGTCCACCTGGAGAGTCCCCACCATATGATGAAGAATCTCCCAGGAAGCTGCGTTAGATCCAGTTTTGGATCCTTCAGCGGCGATATTGAGGCGCCTTTGGTGGAGCTATGAAATATTTAGTATATGATCAGGATGTCAAAGCGATTGCTTACCCCAGACTGCCGTGTCCGCCGCCTCTGCCTACGTCGTTCATCCATACTTCTCTGGGTCTCGCGGTCATGTATCTCTTCTTGAGTTTCCTCTTCATTATGAGGCGCATTGTTTTGAATGATTTTCCTGAGGATTTCCACCTTCTGGAAGAAGTACTCGATGATGGTGTCGCGGGATCTTTCGTACTCCGGCCATGTTTCAATCATGTAATCAGCGAATAGAACAGAAAGACTGTCGTTCCAGAGGTTACTGGTGCTGTTCCAGTATAGCCGGAGGGGTTCCAGAGCTGGGGCTGGTATTACGCCGTCAACAAAATTGTCGAACTCATTCACAGTAACTATCGCGTGTCGAGCTGCATTGACTATATCCTTATCTCTGCGGATGCCGAGCAACCGCTTTATCTCCCCACGCATAGAGGCCTAGAGGGATTATTTTAAACGAAAGATTGTCAACCTATGAAAGTATAGATTTCCTACCATTAGCTCGACGCGATCTTGACCACGAGGTCTCGGTGCAGGTGGCTTTTTAAAGTCTCCGTAAGGCTTAGCAAATAGCTTTTTTGGTGAGGGGTTTTTTATCAATTCCCGAGTTTCTGCAAGTTCATCGCGTACGTGTCGAATTTCAGTGGTCATTGAATTCATGGCAATACCAATATTTATAATTGCCTCGGTGCTCGTGGAAGGCCCTGGGATGGGGTTCGAGGGCCCAGAGCCAGAGGTAGCAGGGTTTGGACCTGGCATGGCACGTGGGGTGGGAGAGCCGCTGATGCGTGAGTGGGGGTTTGAACCTTGAGGCAGAGGTAGAGGTGGGTTGGATGATCCTAGGGTAGTGCCATGGTGAGGCGTGCTTGGACCCAGGCGCTCCGCTAGCGCAGTGTCGCAACCATAGGGTCTATGGAATTTCATGGGCGGCGCTATGGAATCGGACCGCGCTTGATACTGTATGGATTCAGTAATATTCATCAATCCCATTAAAGTGGTACACACCGTAATAGTCGTACTGCTAGTGGGAAGTTGCGAGTTATTTCCCTACACAACTATCTTTAGACATGAGCACCGATTGGAGGATGCCTAACCCACCTGTCGCTCTGAAAGCTGGAGCCGTGGTGGTGGGGGGGTGGGAGAGTGACTCATGCGTGGGCGGGGGGTTGAACCTCGAGCCTCGGGCAGACGTATCAATGAGTCCCTAGGGTAAGGAGCAGGACGCTGCGAGGGTGGGGGGGGGTGGGAGAGTAACTCATGTGTGGGCGGGGGGTTGAACCTCGAGCCTCGGGTGGACGTATCGATGAGCCCCGAGGGTAAGGAGCAGGACGCTGCGAGGGCTCAGATGGCCTGGGGGCAGCATCTAGGGGGTTGGGTGGTCCTGGGGTAGCATTGGGACAGGGTGTGCTCCAGCCCAGGCGCTCCGTTAGTGGGGTGCCACGGCTGTGGGGTTTACGGAGTTTCATGGCCGGCGCTATGGATTCACATCGTGCTCCATACTGTATGAATTTAGTAATACTTCATCAAACCCGTCGGGGTACATACCGTAATGGTTGTATCGTTAGTAGGAATTTGGAGGTTATTTCTTTGGAGGTTATTTCCCTGCACAACCGTCTTTTGAATGCTTGGGGCATCAGATGAAAAGTCGCCCGGTGCTGAAGACTGAGGCTCTCGCTCACGTGTCTCCAGAGGATCAGCCTCAGGGTCCTCATGATGGCGCCGTTGGCACCCCGCCGATTTCCCAATCTTGTTCATTCGATGAGTGCTCATTGATGAATATAAGCTTAAAATTTACCTGTTTCTGGAGTTGATATATCTTTCCATTCAACTCTTCGATCTCTTCGCTGTGCACTTGCTCGGCCTCCTCGCTTTCCTGTCCGAATTCATTAGTATCTCTTGACGAAATTGGCTTGGAAACTTACAAGTCCATGCATCCTTTTCATCTCCGCAATCGCTTCAGCGTGTATCTGCTCGGCCTTTTCAAGAGCTCTGGTATTCTCATCCCTCGCTTTATAAGCCTTGTCTCTCTCCATGCGAGCGTGCTGAGCAGCCGTGTCGAGGTCCTGTTTCGACTGTTCTAACTTTTTGAAGGTGTCGTTCTGCTGTTGGAGTTGGCGAAGGTCGCTCGCATGCTGTTTTTTGAGGTCGGCCAGCTCTGAACGAACGGTCTTGATATCCTTACTCTCTTCCTTCAATCGTCTCAACTCCTTGAGGGCCTTATCCTGTTCCTGGTGAGCACGTTTGGCAGCTTCATCCTGTGCAGATTCCCTCGACACCCTCAACCCATCTATCTCCTCCCGAAGCTGCTGAAGCGTTTCAACGTGCTTTTTCTCGGCCTCGTCCTTTGACCCTTTAAGCGCACCCACCTCCTCCCGAAGCTGCTGGAGCGTCTCAGCATGCTTTTCATCAGCCTCGTCCTTCGACTCTTCAAGCGCATCCATCTCTCCCCGAAGCTGCTGGATTGTCTCGGTGTGCTTTCTCTCGGCCTCGCCCTTTGACTCTCTAAGCGCATCCATCTCCCCCCGAAGCTGCTGGAGTGTCTCGGTGTGCTTTCTCTCGGCCTCGCCCTTGGACTCTCTAAGTGCATCCATCTCCTCCCGAAGCTGCTGGAGTGTCTCGGTGTGCTTTCTCTCGGCCTCGTCCTTTGACTCTTCAAGTGCGCCCATCTCCTCCTGAAGCAGCTGGAGCTTCTCGGCATGCTCGCTCTCGGCCTCATCTTTCAACTCTCCAAGTGCGTCCATCTCCTCCTGAAGCAGCTGGAGTGTCTCGACATGCTTGCTCTCGGCCTCGTCCTTCTGCTTCTGAAGCTGCTGGAGTGCTTCGGCATGTTTTCTCCCAGCCTCATCCCTTTCCCTGAGAGCCTCATCCCTATCCTTATAAGCATGCACCACGCTCTCCCCCATCTCCCGCTTGGATACGCCCCAGGCATCCTTCTCCTGTTCCAGCTCCTTGGCTCGTCGAATCGCTTGGTCTGCTTCCTGGTTTAGCTTCGTCTCATCCTGTTCAGGAATATGAATCTCGAGATCTTGTTGAACGGCCTTCTCCTCCTGTTCATTGATCTTCCGATTGGCTTCTTCCAGCTTCCCCCGTAAATCTTGGATGGTAGCATCCCACTCTTGACCCCATCTCTCCCGAACCCGTTCCATAGCTTCCTCCTGCTCCTTCTTCGATGACAACGCTGCGTCCAGATCCCGGGTTAGCCGCTGAATGTACTCTTCCGCTTTAACCTTAGTAGCGGTAAAATCCTTGACTTTCTCTTCGAACTCTTTCCGAATGCGAGTCTTCTCATTATCTGCAGTAGCGGCTACCTCTTGCGACTATTTGATGTTCATGTCAGGTCCGGTATGACCAAAGCATCATAAGGAATGTACCTCTTCTAGCTCAACCATGAGAGCCTGCAATTCGCCTCGTATTCTCTTGATTTCAGCCCCCTGATCATCCAACTAGTGATTGTTGAGCATTCAGCACCAATTGAAAAAAATAAGATGGCCCACTTTCTTCTCAAGGGAGTGAGCGTGGTCCCCTTCAACGACCCGAATTTTCGTTTTGATTCCATGGCGCTGAAAACTGCCATCAGCGACGCCGATATATTTGCATAAAACTCACGTCAATCTCAACGGTACTATTTTCACTTGGAAGATTGGGACTTCGTTCACGTTTACCGCTCTGATAGGCAGATAAGACCAGGAATCATGGCAATTGTTCACAGGACTCACCGATAATCCGGGTGGGTGAGCAGCCATAACCCTTGGTTCATTGGGATTTGCGATGGCGACCTGGGCATGCTGAGGTTCCGTACTCTCACTCCCAGCGGTAGGAAAATAAAGCTGTTTGACGCGAGACCCCTGGGAATTTGGTCCTACCGCTAGGGAAGCCTGGTTTGGGTTGCTGGAAGGCCGCTGAGCGTTTGCATCCTCGGCTCCGGGGATAATAGACATGGCAGATTGTCGTGTGATGGGATAGGGCGTAAATCGTGGGGGAAGCCCTGATTTAGGTGGGTTGCGTAGGACGGGCTGACCATCGGGAGACTTTGGCAACGTAATTACCGGGGAAAGGCTACTCAGTGAGCCGAATGAGAAATGGCCTGGAAGGCGTTGACGAGAGTGTTCGTCAGGGATTGCTGTATCATCTACAATGTTCATCGCGGTAGGTTCCTAGGGTAAACAGTCCAAATCGACCTTATAACGAGGGGGATACGTTGACGTACTGGATGTTCACCAGCAACATCGTTAATAGCAGGATCGTGGGCTTGAGTTTGGTGCATGGTCGGTAGCGCGTTATTGGACATGATGATTCAATCCGAACGTAGGAGACTTGATAAAGCAGTCAGGTCTTGGTCCATCAGGGAGATAAGCCCCTTCATTTGGGCGATACTCGTGTTCTTTGAGAGAGGTGAGTTTGAATGCGATGAGTTTGAATGCAACAAAGAGCATAGCACGCGTACCTGAGGTCTAGAGTGGCGTGAATGAGCCTACTTAAAGAACTCTATTCGCACCAAATCCATACTTGACGTCTCATCGTCTATCACCCACTCTACCAGGAATCCTCCCCTGGTCCGTCTGAATCTAATCGCCCCTAACATGGTCACTGCGTTGCGACAATTTCATGCCACTACCAGGGTAAGTCTTCAAAACGGATTAAGAACGGCAAATTACTCACGGAGGTCTTCAGGATACTGTTGGGAAGCTTCACGGCCGCTATTATAACATGTCATCCAGGCGACCGGTGCTGAAAGCAATTCATACTCAAATGAACTCGACGGGGCGCGCTCCTCGCCTAGATATCGTCTTTGCTCAGCATAAGATCCAGCCTTACATACACGACGCTATCGTGTCGGTCGTTCATAGAAACGCAACGACTCACTTCCATATTTTCGTCAAAAACCACTGCCAGCTCCGACCGAACAAGATCATACAACGATGGAGTCCAGCAAGAACTTGGCGCGGTGATATACTGGTAATGCGGAAGGGAGTTTCTCATGATCTGGTAAACCTACATGGAGGAGATGGAGCGTTAGCAGATTTTGCAGTTAAGAAGTAAGTGCGATGTACAGTAACATTAGTGGAAACTGACCATTCCTTTCAGATTTGTAGAACGGGTCCGCCAGAAGACACCCTTTCACATCCCCCAAGGTCTTGTATTCTATAAGCGATGACTGGCGCTGAAGCTTCTGGCGCATAATGGAATAGGCGTTAAATTCACATGTATTCTCTGCGATTATGACTTAATAGTAATGCCTTTAATTGAGAAATATAACTAGCCGTGGATATCGTTCAGTCAGATGCAGCACGATTTTGCAATACAAAAGGTGGCTAGGAGGTTGAGTATTTGCGAGGTGTCAATAGAGCAAGCGGTGACACCAGCGCCCAGCCGAGCAGCAGCCCGGTTTGAGATTGTTTGGCTCTTTCCGGTCATCTTCGCATCTCATCTCATCTCATCGATAAGGCGTCGCTTTCGTTCCGCACTTGCGTCCTCGCAACCACTTCAGCTACAGTATCCTTTTTGACCCACCTGCTACCCAATATCACTGTCGTTTACTTCCTTACTTTTGCTATTGGCCAATTAGTATTACATTATCACATTTAGTGGAATGAGCTAGCCAAGACAAAGCCAAGACGAAAACCACTCGCGGGTCGAGCGACAGTGCACCTTGTTTTCCTGTACCTGGACATGAGTATATATAAGGAACGCAGAGGGCGCGATGTGAGGTTGGACGGGTCAGTATTCTGTTTTCATAACGGGGGGGCACCCGGCACAGCAAAAAAGTCCTCACATAGTAAGCGAGCACAAGCGATGTCATGATTCAAGTTCCGACTCGGGACGGCGGCAATCTCGATCCACGCTGGTGGAGTGCAAACCGCCTGCATCACGTCTTGACAGTATATCCCACGAGAGCTGAAAGAAACTGCTCTACACATCTAGCTACTAGCAATACATTGGACCACCAATGTCCTGTGGGCTACATGCGTAAACGCTGGCCGTTGCACTTCCCAACCCGAGGTCCTTCCTGCATACCTGGACGCTCACCCCACCCGCACATTACCTGCTCGTCAATGCCGTCTTCGTCCCCCGGAATCACAGCCCATACCTAATCACAAACGGAACAGGGTGCACCACTCGTCTTCGATATGTACTCGCGTAGCCAGGCAGAGGCGATAGGCTCAGGTGGTGGCATTCTGGGGTATCAAAGGTGAGCGGTGCGTCCCCACCCGCCTTCCTGTTCATTGCCCTCAACGCCAGCGTAGGGTCATCAGCAGCGCCATTGGTAATGCGCCGCTTCCCATATGCGCGAACCAATACTGATATACACAGGTTACACAGTATGGGAATGAACGCGGCTCACTTGGCGAAGGGGACAGCACATGTCGAACGGGGTACGGAGTACGCGCGCGTATTCGACGCCGACTCTGCCCACTGATCCTGTCGCCTGCTCTAGGCATGATAACACATCCATACTCGCAACAGGCCATTGGGAGCGATATGTTGATTGCAGAGGATGGCGAAGCCACTCACAGGCCCATCTATGTTCTTATTACACTTGTCTTAATATATTCACTTTCGAGATGTCTTTTACTGGCTCATTTAGTTCTCAAGACAAATCGAACGTGCACTACAAGTGGAAGGTGGAAATAATCAAGTTGGTCGGTGATCTCAGATCCGGGAGCTCGGGCCGCTGCGGGGTTTGAATTTTGGCATCGCTTGGGCTCGCTTACGATGTGAAGACTTTTTCGCTGTGCCCCCCGTTATGAAAATAGCTGTAGGGCGATGGGTTCTGTGGTCTGTTTGGCTATCACAGTTGGATACCAAACAAACCCGGACTCCGGGGCAGATAACCGGACCGTCGGACTTCTGGTTTCCACCCAAACCGCACTTCCATTGCCTCACCCATTTTCCCCAACGCTCTACATCAACATCAGCCGCAACTCATCCGGCAACGCACACAAGCGGTACCTCCGACCGACAAGGATGACGAGGCGATCATCAAAGTAAATATATCTAGCTTCTTTTTTCTTGTCAATGCTCAGCGTTCAATGACAGCCCAAGGATATCAACAAGCGCCCAGAGATAGCACCTAACGTCTGCGTCCAACACCTCGGGCGAGTACTTCCCCCTACTTTCCTTTTTCTTTTTGGTCAACAGCAGTCCTCCCACGCCACCTGACGACTTCAGCATGCCCTGGGATTGCACCCAACACCTCAGACTCGACTTGGGAGGAATGACGACGTTGTCGCAACCCGGGACGACGACGACGTTGCAGCCGTACTATAGGAAGATGACGATACCCCTCCAAGTCCCCACCGTCATAACGCCAGAATTGAGAAGTTGACCCGCTGCTTCGGGTATGGCATGAGGTGATGATGGCTCTCGGGCTCTAGCATCGCAGGCCAACGAGGATGGTAGTACCGCAAGATGACGTCACACGGGTGACATGATCCAGGGGAACGATGAACGCTTACCCCAGTAAACCACCTTGTGCATACCCCCTTGCGCTTGTCCAATGGAGCGCTTTGCTGACGTGCACGTATCTGTACATTTACTTGTAGATATACATTACTATGTACTAGGCCCACTCGAATCCAATCCATTTTCCATATTGATATGTGCGAATTGAGCAACAAAAAATTTATTCACAAGCGAGGCGAGCCTGAGTGATGTCAAAGTCTAAGTTCCGAAGGACAGCAATCTCGACATCATCTCACGAGAGTTGAAAGAAACCGCCCTACACATATCAAAACTGTGTTTTCGTTGTTCTCTGAGATTCCGCCCCCACGGAGCATTGATGCTACTGCTGGAGCATCGCCCTAATACGTATTGAATGAAGTTGTCAGCGAAACTGGGAGGGCTTAGGACGGGATCTCCGACTAACGGGGTTCCGGATTTGACATCGCTTAGGCTCGCTTGCTTGTAGGCATTTTTGGGTCCGCCTAACTTGAATATAAATGTATGCAGCTGTAATGAATGAGTGAGAATCAGTGGGAAGCGGAGGTTTACGACTGTCGAGGCGAGCAAGCAAATGCATACCGTGGTATCAAGGAGTTGACGCGGTCGCTCAAAGTCGCCGCCCTCGTCACCGGGCGCCGATCGCGGAGGAAAACAATGTGTAATTAGATTAGCGGGTTTGATACAAAGCGGGTGGTACCTACGATAGGGCCGAGTCATATATCCTCTAAGAACATGGCCTCATCGTGGCGAGGTTGCGCGTGGGATTGAGCTAAGTGTATGTTAGGAATGAGTAGGGGCGTACCATATGACCTCTGTTGTGCCCTGGTCATCTGGCCCTCACCCCGTCGCATCTAATCAGCCCTCTGCATAGTACATAAATTGCCCTTGGGTTGAGGCCCGGCGGCGCAAACGTCGTTGCGCATGGCGTGTAAGAAATGACACCGGTGGTTTACTGGGTTCCTGGGCGGCCGTTGATGGCGAGCGGTGAGCATGGTGGGTATCGTTGTGGGTCTCCAGCTCTCAGGGTGATATCGAGATCGGTTGAACGATCGTTGGGGCTGATGCTTTGGTAGGCTGCCAATCAGTGGGTTGGAGACACCCATCGGATTTCAAAGATCAAAGGGCGAATTGGCGTTTGTGTTTGTGTCTGGACGCCCGTGCAAACAATTAACCTATTTCACCATCGGTTGGTGTTAATTCTTACCGCCCCTTCATCCATTCACCCACCTTTAGAACTTCAATGAATACCATCTACTCCTTTCGCTCGCACAGACCCAATCGGAGAAGCTGCGAGACGATCTGACGGGAGATATTTCGCGCAGTTGAAAGGAGCAAGCGGCAGCATCCAAGTCCGAAATCTCAATGCTTGGAGGGCGTAAAGTGGATCGTAATGTGAGCTCAGTTCCCACGTCTAATTCTTGCGGTGGGCCTAACCCTTTTCTGGATATACGAAGGGGACCCCTCCATTCTTCTTCTTCTGACCACAACGAGCATTGGACGGTCAGGGGGGTGCTCGACAGCGGAGCGGTGATTTTGACGATGCACATATATCCACGGGGGCGGGGGGCGGTGCTCTTCAAGAATGGGGGGCATTGGCAAAAGTACAAGAAACTGCTTGATATTAGAGGGCGCGCAACGCCCTTGTGAGGCAACGGTGGTCTCTGAAATAACTTGTGTTAATATTGGTGAAAGTTGGACATGCTCGCTATATGTTGTGATATTGTTTATATTAATTGGAATGTACTAGCCATGTCGATTCCGTGTACTCTGCTTCGACCATTGACTGTATCACTAGTTCCTCCTGGCGAGACGTCTGCTCAAATCATTGATAAGACCATCCGCTTGCGATCATAGTGACTCACCGGCACAACATGATCGAGCGGGCTTGTTCGTGAACATAAAATCAAATACTAGTAGAGGTCCAGCCATGCCAACCCTACGAAGATTTGTTACTGTGCTAAGCCCCTTGCCCCGGGCCAGTGGGGCACCAGTTGGGATCTGTAGCTGGATAAATGCGTGGGGGGTGAAAGGAAGCACGCCCTGGCCACATCCCGGAATTTTGTAAATCGAGTCGGAAAATAGAGCTTTGGGCCCATATAGCGTGAGACTTATGTGGTGTGAGGTATAGTCAAGGGACGTACCAGCAGCCCTGTTATGCGCGCTCAGAATCAAGAACAAGTATTCTGAACGGAAATGAGAGGGGAGCGCACCAACGTCTCAATTGGCATCGAATCTGACTTGATGATACATCCTGGGCTATTAACCACGGTTGCGACGATGGCTCTACTAGTGAAACACAATGCCAGCTACCGCCGTTGGGATTAACCGTCGCAACCCTACCTTGCTAGAGACCACCGAAATTCAATGGCCCGATACTGCTGTGGCTGGTCAGTGTTCAAAGTAGCGGGAGTAGGTCTGGTAAGCTCGAAGCCATCATAATCACGCACTTGGAAAGTTTGGAATCTCGCAAGTATCGATGACTCATAGTATACACGTGACAATGTTTGGAATCATTATGGGAATTGTTTGGTGAGGAGTGTGGTATAACATATGTTAACTGTACTCGAGTCAAACCCCCGGATTGGAACCCAATGCCTCACGCATTCGTTGGCTGGCATCCTTCATACTAGTACGACGGGAAGCCTCTGCCCCATATTTGAGCGTAAGCTTGAGCATACTGAGAACTGGCCAACAGTCGGCATACTCTACTAGAGCAGGCCAGTGGCTTTCATCGCTCATCTGAGGACTAATAAATTTAGGTGGTCTTGGAGGTCGGGAAGGTACATACCTCTTCACATATCCCCTGCAAGCGTTCCTTTTTTTGGCCTCGAAAGCTCTTCGTCGTGTCGAGTTTACGGCGTGCTTCTTGACGAACAGCCTCCTGCAGTACGTCAATTTGGGAAATTCTGGTTGCAGATTATTACGCACCGTGAGGGCAGAAATATCTTCTTTTTTCCAGCCATGTTCAGCAAGCTCTGTCTCCACACAGAAACCGCCTGAACCCGGCCTGCCGGGTTCGCCAGCAGGCTTTGGTATCTTGTTGGACTTGGGCGGCTTGCGGAGTGAAAGGATCGGTAAGGGTCGGTCCGATTCCGCGTCAGGGCTTACTGACGCGTGGCCTTGGCGCTCGTCAGATTCAAGTCCAGGGCGATCTCCTGCCGCTGCACCCCGATGCGAAGTACCCGAAGGTGTGAGATGCTCGGGCGTAAATTCAACACATGGTGTTATGGTTGGGAGGCAGGGAACAGGCGATAGATCGAATTCGAGGCGAGCAGTGATGAGAGCGCGGTGTCTTTGGATGAAAAATGGCATTATCGTTGTTGATGGATTGAAACTATCCTGCGGTATGTCTTATATGCACCCTTGATTCTTTTTTTCACCAAAATCCTTTCTTCACTCAACACGCCGTTGTTATCTTCCCTGCCTCGAGATCCTTCCCTTACACACACCGTTGTGCCACACAAAGGACTCGCTTACCTTTATGAATTTACAACCAAGTATCAATAAAGGTATTGCCCGTTACCCCCTTTCGATCTTGTCCCTTTTTCTTCAGCCATAAGAACTGGCATTTTCCGTTGGCATTTTTGCAACTACAGTCAATCCCCTCGCGTTATTGCAACAGATCATTATGGTCAGACTCGCTACCCCCCAAATTGCTGTTCGTGGATTCAATTTTCTCTATTAGCCGAGGTTCTGATTATCTGTCAGGGGACTGAATATACCTTGCACGCAGAGCTCAAAGGCTCCATGGGCGCCATCAATGCGCTCGCTTTTTCGAAGGATGGGAAACTTCTACTCAGTGGGGGTACGGTCTTTCTTTGTTTTTCCCCCCCTTTCTCATGATGTTCAGGTGACGATGAGTGTATCAGACTTTGGAACATGGTCAACTTTAAGTGCGAGCAGACTCTCCGCAACGAGAGGTGGGGCCAAGTGACTGTTATCAACTGGCTCACACAACCGCCCACCGGAGAAAAGCGGTCCTCTGCCTGCGTGGGTACTGGAAGGGGTTCATTGACGATCTGCATATTGTCGATGAATGGTTCGGTGAGTTGTGACTCTGAAATTTCCCGACTCAAATAGACTTAATTCGCTCTAGCTGCTGTCATTGCAGGAATCCGCCACCTTGTTCCCTTTCGATTTCAATGACGCCGTGGAAACGCAAGCATACGACACTCTTAACCACCGCCTAGCTGTCGCGAGCCACTCTGGGCTCATTAAGATGTTTAGTGTTGAGAACGGAGGTAAACAATCTCTCCTTGATCGTTTGACTTCTTATTTACCATCTCTAACCAGTTACACTGACGACAATTTGGTCGGCCATTATGAATGATGCGATCCCTCGTGGGCTCGTTTTCTTTGGAGGTGGAAACCAAAATTTAGCCATCCACGGTCTCGAGACTGGAGAAATGTGAATTGTACCTGATCTATCTAATTTGATTCTCACTTTTACAACCAGGACCTGCCGCGACGCCCAAACCGCCAACGTATTGTGGACTAAGACCTTGGCCTGTGGAATGTGGGTCATCTTCTTGAGATGGTTGTCCGAAATTGACCATGGTTGCAGTGGTAATGCAGTGCTCTCACCCGACGAGACTACGTTAGTTGTGGACAATCTCACGTCAGGATTATTTGATGTTTATCATTTTCCCGATAACACTCCGATTATGTCGCTCTCCATGAAGCCCACCAGGAGATTCGCCAAACAATGTGCCTTTGGGGAGTCTATGAAAGTTGTAGTGTGTGGGAGCGACAACGGGAACGTACAGGTTGTAGACTTAGGCACAGGAAGCCGCCTCCAGTCTTTGCAGTCAGCCAGAGGTAAGTGTTTTTGTAGAATCCGAGTTTCAACACCCTGACTCTCAACTAGATCATACCTTTATGATTCAAGCCGTAGCAGTGAGTTATCAGTGGCGATCACCTATTGTTTGATGGCAGACCTGGTTTTGATTTCTTCTCCAGACTACCACAACCGACCGCAGGCACCTAATTGCTAGCGGGTCGGCAAGCACCACTCCCGTCATCTACCTCTGGGAAAAGAAAATACCCATCACGAACGAGATCGCTGAACGACCCACCAGAACTGCGTCAGGTCTACCTAAACAAGCGTTGATCAACAGCCTACTGGTCTTTCTGATTTTCGTGGTTTCTTATCCAAATTGGTCAGTTTACTTTTGGAAGGTTCGTTGTCATCTTTTTATCCGGTTCTATCCTGACTTTCCTTTCAGCTCCTCGCTAGCGCCAGTCTCAACTTGGCTCGCGCCGCTGATATCCTTGCGAATTTCAGCAACGCACGCGGATAGAGCTTGGATGGATAAGCATGTATATTGAATGTATTTTGTGAAAGCCAAGGTGCTAGGCGTAGCATGCGAGCTACGGCACCAGCGTTCAGTGAAGCAGTTGGCGATGTAGTCTCCCGTAGGCAGACCAAAAAAAAATAGATAGAAGACGATCGTTCTATCTATTTGAGGAGCTAGTTGTTGAGTTGAATCCCACCTGCCCAAGTGATGCGTTCTCATCTCCACGTACCAGCCTGAGCTTGTGCATCAATTGGCAGTGGAAATGATATCGGCTCGGTATCGATGTGATTGATGCGATCATGACCCGTAATAATTGAAAAAGATAAGGGTGAATTAGTGCGCTAGCCTTTCTCAATCTTACCCCGATTCTTTTTCTCAAGTCTTATATTCTCGCGCAGTCCTTCGCAGGTATGTCTCGTTGCTTAAACCGAGAGAGAGATGGGTGGTGACCCATCTTGCATCAAGCGTAACATGCCCCCGACGCACAGGTGCCTTTGCACGAATCGCAAATGTATTGATAGAACCGATAGTAAAGGCGAGCGAGGGTCCTTGCTGAATGCCAGGACCTTTCAAATCCATCAAAACGCGGAAAAGAGCGTGCTGCTACGCAATGCTGCTGTTGAAGCACAAGCGCAAGTTCTCAAGCAACTGGAATCAGATATGGAGCGTTTATCGGTGGATGATCCTCGCTCACCTCCCAAAGGATTACCAGAGTCGCGTGGGGAACGTTATAGGATTGATAGGGCTCGTAAGATGGTTGGCCACATTAGCAAAATCAACGACGAGATTTCGGTTCTGAAAAAGGATGTGGAGACAATCGGAACCGCCTCGACATCCATCGACCAACCATACGAGCTAATTCAGAAGCACCTAAAACAGCTAGAACATCTCCGTGACATCGCTGCCCAACACGCACAACAGCTAAAGATGATTGGTGGGCGGTCAAAGGAGCACTCGGTTATGATGGTGCACGGGGATACAACAGCGGATGTCCGAAGCCTCCTTCGAGCAATAAATAAGCAGCATGGCTCTTGGGCGGTGGCAAAAAGGCGCTATATTCAGCACCGCTCGGGATTGGGGGGTAACGCGCTCAAATATGAGACCGGTAAGCATCCACAGGCAAGCCTCAATTGATTGAATTCTGACCGGCTTCGTTAGGACACCACTTTGAAGGTGTTCTTTCCGGAACGAATCCTATTGTCCAATTGATTACTGTCATGGTTGTCGCTTGCCATGTCATTTTAGGACTACCCCGTCGCGGATGTCATTGGCTATTTACGATGTCACATTATATCCTCCAAACAACCGTTTTAAAGGTTCTGGAAAAGACCCTGGGATCGGATATCATTCCCGCGTACTTCATTGGTGCTCTCTGCGACCTTCCACGGGATATTCGCACTGCAACAAGTCAGTTCAACCTGGATGCCAAGTCTACCGTATACGCTGCATGTCCCAAGTGCCACACAACATACCAACCAGAAACAAACGGCGGTTCCGCGCCTTTATACCGTGAACGTTGCAACTCTCACAAGTACGGCGTGCGCTGCCGTGAGTTGCTTATCCGTCCAAAGGTCATCCGCAACACCAAGATTTTCGTTCCCATAAAGCCCTATGTATTCTTCGACTTCAAAGACTGGATGGCAGGCCTTTTGTCTCGGCCTGGTTTCGAGAAGCGGATGGACGACGGGTGGGATAGGATGCAGCCCGCGCAGGATGGGACCTTAAGCGACATCTTCCAAGGGTCCATCGTTCAAAACTTTAAAGGCCCAGACAAGAAAACCCACTTTAGTCTTTCTGGCGGGGATGGTACGGGGCGTTACCTGTTTTCTCTCGGCTTCGATTTCTTCAATCCACTTGGCAACAAGATATCTGGAACAAAATTATCAGTGGGTTTAATAGCCCTGGTTTGCCTCAATCTACCAATCGAGTTGCGATATAAACCGGAGAACATGTTTCTGGCAGGAATTATACCAGGGCCCACGGAACCTGCACTTGACGCCGTAAACCCATATGTCCAACCCCTGGTTGACGTATTTCTCGAGTTCTGGAATGGAGTGTACTTCTCACGTACTTTCGCATTTGCGCTTGGACGTCTAATCCTCTGCGCAATCATTGCGGTTGTTTGCGATCTCCCAGCTGCGCGGAAGATTTGTGGATTTTCGGCTTGCACCCACCAACATTTTTGTACGGTCTGCTCATGTACAAGAAAAACCCATGGGTTTGGCAACTTTGATCTCTCGTCTTGGAAGAGAAGAACAAACGAGGAGTGTAGGTCCGCGGCAGAAAAATTTCGCACAGCCAGCAGCAGCAAGGCAGCAACAATTGCCTTCGATTCCACTGGCTTGCGCTGGTCTCAACTCCTTCGGCTCCCATACTTCGATATTTCTCGCTTTGTGGTAATTGATTCCATGCATAACCTCTTCTTGGGTCTCATCAAAGAACACTTCCGAGCCATCCTGGGCTATAAACCCACCGAGGACGCACCTCCAGTGTTCTTTGAAATCAACATTGCCGATGATCCTTCCAACATGGCACCTGAATCGAGACCCGAAGTGGCGAGTGTGAAAAAAATAATTTCGTCGCTTGGACAGCACCTGGGCGAAGAATCTCTTGAAAAAGTGCACGAACGATTGATGAAATGCCATATTCCATCACTTGTATATGTAGGACGCGGAGTCGGCTGTTTCTCGGCCTCCATGACACGGGATGGCCGGGAGAATATTGACACGCGCGCTGTGGGAAAACGGGTATTAGTAGACAGAATTATAGCTTGGGTGCGTGCAACGACCCCATGCATCAGGCCTATCACTGATTATTAAAATAGCGGTTGAAGCAAGATGAAATCGATGTGAATGAGGAAGGAGCTAAGCTTGGTAAAGTGCTAACAACCAATGAAATACGTGCCCTGTGGGAGGACCTAGAGGGTACTGTCAAAGCGTCATGGGTCACATCCGTGCCCACTTCGCTTTTCAATCAAAAACTCAAGTCTGATCAATGGCGTACAATGGGTTCTTTGTACATGCCGCTGACATTGGTACGCTTATGGTCGACTGTTGACGAAGCAAGCGCACGCAGCAAGCGTCGTGGCGAAATTCTTCAGCTCACCATGTCTCTCCTTTCTGCTATTGCTATTGCGACGTCTCGCGTCACGACTCCCGAGAACGCGAAAAATTTTAACATTCAAATGACCAACTATCGTCGCGATCTTCAAAGGCTCTTCCCCACTTACCAGGCTCACCCTAATCATCACATGGCTATGCACATTTCCGAATACCTGCTTATGTATGGCCCCGTTCACGGATGGTGGACTTTCCCCTTCGAGCGCATGATCGGCATGCTTCAACGAATAGAAACCAATTACAAACCTGGTAATTTCTTTCCCTCTCAATTGGACTACGTTTTTATCTATATTTCATTGTAGGTCAGTATGAGGAAACAATAGGGCGTTCCTGGTACAGGAGATCAAATTTAAAATCGTTCTTCACCAAAGACACCTGTCCTCGGCCTATCAGTTACTGCATTGGGATGTTTGAAACCCTAGTTGGACTGCAAATCCGCGATACGCTGGTCACCGACTCTTTAATGCTACGAAATGAAGATGTAGAGGATGAGGTTTTAGAGGGCAGTAGATTCTGTTCCACAGAGACGCAGCTCACTCCTGAAATTCACACCGCGCTCAAAGCAGCGCTTCCTCGGGCGCATCGTGTACCTCTAAAGGCTAAATTTGCTCCCAGCATTCAATGGCGTGGCATTGTTTACAGCGTGACAGAGAAAAATGAAGGGAATAGCTACGTATTTCTTCGTGCTAGGGCAGCCGCAGCGGATGTTCCATTCCGGATCGAAAAAATCCTACAACTCCCAGCCCCGGTGGATAAAGAGTATCCCCCAGCTACTTGGCTCATCGTCCAACCCTTTCAACGAGCCGGTGTATCTTGTGACCCCTTCCTCAAATTTCCATACTTGCGAGCGAGCATGTGGGAGCAAACTGTATCGCCGCAGATACAAGCTGTACCCATTGAAGCCCTTGACACCCATTTTGCAAAGCGTACTATTCTATGGGAGGATAAGGAGGTTGCAGTCGTTTTTTCTCTGGCTAAGGTATGTGAAAACCAAGCCGATGATTAACCGTGCGCTAACTCAGGAGATATAGACATTGTTGACTTGAAGGCTTGACGCATGCAGTCAATTTGTGTTTGCTATAGTCATGTTCACGTTGCATAAATGATAAGTATCTACGGCGTCCTGTCTGGGTCGGTTTTGATGAGGACACTGCCGAATTGAATCGGCTGAAAGCAAAAGTGAGTAAAAAAGGGGGGGCGGCTTATGCTTCCGAGGTGCATCCGACACGCTTCCCGTACTACATGTTGAGTCGGATACATGGACGCACAGATCTGAGCCTGTTATCAGGGATGGTGGGGGGGAGGGCTGTTACGCAACACACGGATTGATGGAGACAGAATTACGAGCATAGTCCGACCCCCAATCTAGCATCTAGCATCAACCTAATCACGCCCCAGCCCCAACCAAAGAACCACTGCTCGTTGCCTCTCTTGTCGCACATCAACCCATCAACCCTGCCAGGGCCTGCCAACAAACCCTCCTTGTTGCCCAACGCGAAGCTGTCATCATCATCGTCAGAGGGGTCCCCGGTAAGCGATTTCCGTTTGCAGTCTTCGGGGGTGGCGTCGTTGATGAGGCTAAAGGGGAGTAGTGGGCATCACAAAGGGGTTGAGGAGAACCCGGTCATCACCTGTCAACGAATTCCCTCCAGCGTCCAATGTGAGGCCGTCATTAACATTGAATCTTTCTCATTGATGTGCGAGAACAGGTGGTTTCCGGGGCCGATGACGTCGTTGGTGGCAGTGGGAACTAGCCTGTTGAGGTGAGGCAGACGATCTTGAGTGATTAAAAAAATAGAGAAATACTTACCAATGTTCTTGTCCTTATCGGCTTATCGTGTAGGGTGAGGAGTGAAGACGATGCAATAGTCGATTGCCTGTCGTAAGCCGCCGTGTGACAGGTCGGTCACGCGCCGAGTAGCGCACACTGATCACGCATTGATCACGCGCTGAGCGGCAGGATGAGTGGCAGGATGAGTGAAGCGATGGATTTTCTGAAGGATATTTCCGCGAGAAATATAGAACATATTTCTCGTGCATTTTTCCTCAGGTAAAATCCATTGTAATATGTGTCATCTTTTGACTGGAAAAATGTATTGATAAATGTAGAATATTTTGACATGAAATACAAAGGAAATATGATGTATTTTTCCAAGATAGTTTGAATAGAAATATCATTGGAAAAAGGGGATGTTTTTCATCCTGAAATATCTGAGAAAAATCACCCCTTTTTCTGCTATTTATCCAGTGGGAATATTATAAATATTTCTACTGGATATATTCTTGGGAAATGATATTACATATTTCTTCCCCAATATTTCTACCAGAAATATCACCCCCTGCCAGCAGTGATAGTGGCCGGAGTGATGGTTTGTTTTGCTGATGACGATTGTAAGCCGAACTTCAAACATCCACCTTCAAGTTGCTCAAAGATATATACGGCGTAGCCCCCACATCAGCGTAATCACATGTAACAACCCATGCGCCTCGTTGGTGGGATCACATCTGTGGATCATTATTGACGCCGAAACCATTGGAAACGAAGCTCAAGACTGATCTGCGCATTATTCAGCTTTCATCTCTTAATGCTTGCGGGTTCAACACGATGTACCACTCTCACTTTAACAGCCTGAAGTCCAACTTGTATACAATGGTGCGACTTGCGATCGTGTAATAATGCGGCGTCTAACCACGGCAGTAGCGCAGTCCTGTATTGTTGACCGTTACCAGCCACTGGAGGTGATATATCATATATATCAATACCTTCGTCCTTTCGGATGGGAGGCCGGTCGTCTGCACGGCTTGGCCTTACACACCGTCAGATTGACATCATATGTGACTGTCCTGTTTAATGTGAAACTCTGATGAGATGCAAGCCTTCCTGTGCACGCGCATTAGCAGCATCACCCTCAGATTGTGTGGGCTCGTCGAGCAGTGCAAAACACCAGACCCTCACGGAGTCCCGTGAGGAATAACCGCCGCATCGTGATCGGCTTCCCTGGGCTATGGGATGGGAGTTTCGTTTATCGAGCTGAGGCGCTCAGCATCGGCTCCCCCTATCTGGGTTTGGTAGCCCACCCTCAGTTAACACTGGCAGTGGCTAGCGAGGGCGAGCAACTGGTTCGGGCGACTTGGTGTTCGTCTCGGAAAGCTGCAGCCGGTGTAAGTCAAGTGCTACATAAATTCATTGAAATGTACTTGAGTGTTAAAAATGTGAACGCAGCTTCTTGGGCAGGGCTGTGGTACTGCCGTTGGAATCCGACTCCAGAAGCATCGCCGAACTGCGTACCTAGACCTCCCACCTGTGCCAATGCTGCGCCAACGTATCTATAGTTGTGAGGAATTCTGACGTGATGTTGTTGAGCCAGGCTCTCGAGCATACCAGTGATACAAGGCCGCCCCGAGTGTTGCTGTCAGAAGGCGATCTTGCTCAGATTTTTCCCGCACCTACCCGATTTCACTTGGTCGGAAATGTCATAAGTACAGAATTCCATACTTTCCAGCTAGACACGAAGACTTGTTATTTGACGCGGCATGCGATCACTGTCCAGCCACTTACCTGCGAGTATTTACGCCACGTAAAAGGTTGTCTGGTTGTTATAAATCTACATACTGCGTGAGAGTACCAGACACAAACAACATCAGCGGTGGGAAACCCTCCTCCGAGGATAAAACTATTTGGTGGGTAATCAGGGTCCGAAAACCTATCGCAACGGGTTACGTAACCATAGTAACCATGCCACACATACACGGAGGCCCACCGTTTCACCGCGTCCACGTATATCTAAATCAAATCTAGTTTTCATCGTACTGCATAATTCGCGCTGGGTACTTCAATCAGCGACAGGCCTCCCCGCACACTAACGAAGACTAGAAACAACCGCAGGCATGGTACGCTATAGCATCGACAACATGTGCGAACACCGCCAATGCATGTTCAAGGACTTTTGGCCCACGTTCGTTGATCAATGCACTAGGCGTGTATATAATTGGCGGGGTGCCCAACGATAGTCTCATCTGTGGCGAAATTCTGCCAGTGCGTTCATGTTCATTTTTTTCTTTAACCTTATCCCCCAGTCAATCTGTTTTCTCACTCGTTTGCGCTACATAGATATGATGGACGAGGGCTGGACTATCCCACTCGTCCTGGAGCCACAAGGCAGCTTCCCCGCTCATCGCGAGGTCCTTTAGGGAGTTGACCAGAAGGCGGGGGTGGCAACGACGGAGCTTCGGACTTCTGGGCCATGACGAAAGTATTGGACTAGGAGCGTTGGGAGAATCTCGATTGTGAAGCATATGCACACGTTAGCTGGACTGGCAGATATTGTCCACACCAACAGCAACGGCAGTGACAACGTCAGATGCGACACTCGATCATCAGTACATTCAAGCGAGCACGAATTCCTGTCAGTGCTATTCTGTCTGAATGCACGCTGGATTAATGTGACAGCCCTCGGCCAGGCCATACGCGTTTTCCCTATTTGGTACCAATAATGCCTAAATTCTTGGTGGTAATTCTGCCCACACCAAGGTCTCCACTGGTGCGTTTATATTCGTACTCTCCCCTCATCCTGTTCTCGGACGATTCACCTTTTTCATTGCATTCGTCCTATAGATGCGGTGGACCACGACGGGGTACGGAATTATCCGACTCTATCGCCTTTTCGGGTTCATGGACTTTCCCCTGGGACCATAACAAGAAGCGGTAAAGCGCGGCTTATGGGACGCGCGCGGGAGTTTTTGCACGGGGCCGTGGTCCTCAGACGTCTCCCACAGGAGAGTTAGGATGCGAATCGGGATGGAGGAAGACAATCTGGGTTCCTAGGCTTGGCAGGAGGATTGGGCTAGAAGGGACGCTGGGATGAATCTCAATTACGAGGACGCATGTCGGCTGGACTGCCAGATATCGTCCACGCCGCCGCCAACAACACCAGATCTGGCGTTTGGGGACTGCTGGGGCCATCAACGCCTTTAGGATGCTTGACTAAATCACGCAGAGCGAGAGCTGGTTCTCCTCTGTGTTATTATTCTTTCTAAATATATCCTGGACCGTGCTTATCTAGTGTCAACAATGCTTATGGGGTTGTGCGCCTGTAGTTCGTGAAAAACATCATGGCATTGCCGTCTTCTACATCGGCGGCGACGACTTCAACAGCCGCGGACCGTACGTACCATCCTACTCTGGCAAAGCGAGTTAATGCTAATTTTGGTGGTGAGCAGGCTCTGGTTTGCAGGGCATCGCCGAAAAGCCACTCGTGACATGTTGGCTCGCTCACTGCAATACACAAAGCCATTACAGCTGCGAACAACGGTGGGTTCTGGGCCGCGGCAGAAGTATTGGACTAGAAAGGGCATTGGGACAAATCTTGGTTATGAAGTCATGCACGTTATTTGGATTAGCAGATATCATCCACACTGACGGGAAAAAAAAAAAAAAAAAAAAAGACGGGGCGACAATAACAACCTCGGATGTAATGCTCGGTCATCAGCGTATTAAAATAGCGAAATTACGCTATGCACGCGAAGCGAAAATCAGTTCTTGTCAGTGCGATTCTTTCATCGCTTAGAACCTGGTGGTTAGAAATTGCAGACCCCCGTGTGGCTCGGGGGCCGGGTGCACAGTTTGACTTGGAATTTGGGGATTCCATGTAGAAGATATATAACAGCGACTACAAAATAATTTATACAAATCCCATGGAATTGGGGACCAGATCCATCCGCGCTACTGATACTCCGGAGGGGCCTCATCCTATAGTTCCGTTGTGCTCGAATCTCCTCCATCTCTCGCCGTAGGTTCTCTACTTCATCTCTCAAGTTGCGTGCGGCTGAGTGAGATTGTAAGCGTCTACATTCTAGTTGTATGCGATGCAGGCCTACCATCGCGGGATTCAGGCGCAGAAGACACTAGCACTGGTGATGGTCTCCGACGTTGGGTGGTCCATGCGTTGGTGTCCTACGCGAACGAGAGTGCCAGTGCAATCGTGATTTCCGTCGCTGCGGGACTGGAACATCGGGGTTAGGTAAATCGGCTGCGTGCTGGGTATGGAAGTTTCGATCGCCTTTGCGCAGGGGGTAGGGACCAGAAGGACTCCCAGTAGTGGGGGCATCTGAATGGAAGTAAAACGGATTCAAGCTAGGAGTCAGTGTCTGCGATTTATGTTTCTGGCAGCATTTCCATAGAAAGCACAATCCAGCTAGGCCAATGATGGCAGCGCCAGCCAATGCACCCCCAACGATGGCCCCAACGTCGCGCTTCGAACCCGCGCGCTTCGAATCCCGCCCCCAGCACCACCGGGACTGGGGGCGGGGGCCTGAGTGCCTCGGTCCGGCAAGCTATAGTTAAGTGTAAGCCGGATGCTACACCAATTCATTGAGACCTCATTGAGCGTACTGAGTGCTAGAAATGCGAACATGCACCCTGCGCAGGACTTTGGTTTGTCGCCTTCAGCTAACTCCCTGCATATCGCTGGAATGCGCACCTCGATCTCCCACCAGTCCCTATAGCCATCCCCGACACTGCATTGTAGTCGGTAGGGAATCCAATGTGCTATTATTGAGCCAGGCCCTCGAGCGGCCAGTGACACAATGCCATTCCGAGTGTTGTTGTCCGTCGCCGTCGCTGCAGTCAACATCATCCATTCTAGCACCAGCCACGTCAAAGGCGATCTTCCTCAGCTTAGTTCCGCACCTACGCGATTTCACCTGGTCGGGGCATTGCTATCATATGCAATCCCATACATCCCCGCTAGATATGAGGGTTCGTTATTCGATCATGCGGCCAACGTCTACCTGCTCACCTGTAGGTATTTGTGCCGCATAGAAGGTCGTCTGATCGCTATAAATCTACATTTTAGAGTGCGCCAAAGGTGGATGATATCCACTCCCGCTCACCTTTGCGTGATGAAGTCTAGGTTTAGAAGCCGGTCTGAGAACAGATTGTAGATCAGCCCCCAGGATGCGGACTGGCCATATGTGGAGGTGATATGATTTGCTAGGATCGCCCGGTTCTCCCAGTCCTGTAACATCGCAGATGCTTGGTCCTTTGCGAGAGATGAGGTCCGAGTTCCGAAGATACGGAGGTATATCACCTTGAACTGCGACGCATCGTCAGCCTGCCCAACGATCTGGCTGATTTCGCTCATCGCACGGACCCCAATGATCCCCTTGATCGCGAGGTTGGGATTGTTTCGCCCATCGGAGCTGATGCTGAGATCCCAGGTCATTTCGCTGTCTGCCCAGATAGGAAAAACTCACAAGCCGTTTGGTTCAGAGCATTGGCTGCCAAGTGATTCGCCCAACTCTTCAGAAGGGTGTACTTGAAAATAAGGTTGAGTGTCCATTCAGTATTCACCCGCGTGTGACTCACATAGCTGCTGATCAGGGACCCGTCTCCCGATGCCTTCGCGTGTGCCAGAGCCATGATGATCATATTCCCAGAGCCTAATATAGGTCAGGGTATAATGACACACGAATGAAATATTCAAGCACTTTCGGTTGCCAGAACTTCGGTGCTTGTAGTCGAGGTATTCCCGAGAGCAATGGGATACGTTGAGCCTGCCAGACCCTTAGAGCATGGAGCGGGCATGGAACGAGACCGCATACCTAAGTCCGGCATTGCATATGTGCTCGCCGGAAGGGCGCTGGCTTGTTGTTGCAAATTTGGTCTTAGTAAGAAGCCAGCCCATGTCGCATTCAGATAGAGATAGGCCGGAAAGGCCGCGAACATGAATTCCGTGGGATTGACTCTCCTAATGAGTATGTTTGAAGATAGAAAAACAATCAGGCATTGAAATACCGAGACGTGTCGCCAACGGACTTCATGAACATCATGATGTCTGAGGTGTTCCACTGGCCGTCGAGCCCTTTGGAGGTAGTGATGTCAACGCCGCCCATCGTTTGTCGGACTGAGAGCGAGACAAGGTCGGCGTAGTCCTGTGAGATTGACAGCGCGTCGGACGTGATCCTTTGATCTAAATCAATTGCCCTCTGGCGTGCGTTCGGAAAGTCATTAATGAATGCACGGATCTACAAGGAAATCAGGACCTGTGACGATTTTGAATGGAACCAGGAATGTACTGCGTCTCCAATAGTTGAATACTGAGTCCAGAAGAAGGAGCTGCGCAGCTGTGTGCTGCCATCACCAGGGTCATAGCGAATTGTCGGATCGCGGACTATACCAAGGGCCCACACCACGGGGGTTGAAATCTCTGTTATATCCCCGAGATCCACTGAGAAGGCGAAAACGGGCCAATAGCTGCGAAATTTGGTCAGACGCCATTGTGAGTGAAAGTACAGGAAATCGAACTCTTACTCGGATATGGCCCGAAAGTCCCCGTCGTCGGTGTTCAAGAGCCTGTCACCAGTGCTTATGAAGTGGTCCCTGAACGCGTCGGCGCCAGTCTGCCAGGTCACATCGGGGCTCTAGGAAGGCGATGTTAGATGGGACAACACCATCCGGGGATCCTACATTAGCCGTTGCATAGTAGACAGTGGCATCTTCTGCCTGATCGTTAATTTCTTGCATCGGGTTAGGTGACGCTCTTTGGGCTTGGTGGTAAATCAGATCACTGTTGGGCGTAGTGCTCCAGGTGACATTGGTGTTCTGGTCTCCGGACACCCATTCTAAGGAAAGTTGTAGGTCTTAACTTGAGCGTGGAAAATGGACACTGACCTGCGGTGATATCAGTGTAGAACTGAACGGAGTGACTTCTGCCATCGGTCGCATTCGCAGTTAGGTATATGTATGTGAATGGGAATGACTGGCGGACCAGATCCGTTGGCTATTGAGTTGATAACTCAAATCCATCAGTGTTGGTGGACATGTCGGGCAACATACCTCAATTGGACTCAGGAAAGTGACTTCAAGCTCCATGGGACCAGCTGTGAGAGTAATTATTGTCCGTGTGGGTGTGATCTCAGTCCTGACGAGAGTAGTGCCGTTTCCTCCACTATTACCGAGCCACTCCCATGTAGCGCCATCGATCCTAATATAGCCAAGCAATTCTAGTGTCTGTCGAGAGTGACAGGTGAATCGGAGAGACAAAAAGATTCTGAAAGTAAGCACACCCGGTCGTTCCAGAATGTGGGCCACTGGGCCTTCCCTGGGTTCGGCAGCCAAGAATTGAAGTGTGGTGAGCGAATGGCCAGGGGCACGGCTCCAGGCCCAGTGTTTTGTGCTTGGATGAATGATAAAATTAATACTGACAAAATGATGTACTGTAGTAGTGGCCGAATGGTCATTTGAAATCTGATACCAACTTGAACGCAGGGGCGTTAGTGGGAGAGTATTTACGGTGTAAACGTCAGTGAGAGTCCGGAATGCGTGAACACAACAGGGGCAGAGTATATGTTACAGTGATGGAGTGTCTTCGCAGCGACGATTGTAAGCCGAACTTCAAATACCTATCTTCAAGATATATACGGCATAGCCCCCCACATCAACGCGATCGCGTGTAACAACCCAAGCACCTCATGGGTGGGATCACATCTGTGGGTCATTACTGACGCCGAAATCAATGGAAACGAAGCTCGAGATTGATCTGCGCATTATTCAGCTTTCGTTTCTCAACACTTGCTGGTTAAACACAGCATACCATTCCCACTTCGACACTGGCAGCCCGAAGTCCAATTTGTATACAATAAATTGTGTTGTATTGATGCGGCGTCTGACCACGGCAGTAGCGCAATCCTGCATTGTTGACCGTTACCAGTCGCTGGAGGTGATATATCACATGTATCAATACCTTCGTCCTTTTCGGATGGGAGTCCGGTCGTCCGCGGCCTTGGACATCATCAGATTGATGATATCATGTGTGACTGTCTTGCTTGATGTGATAACTTAGATGAGATGTAAGCCTTCTTGTGCACGCACATTAACAGTACTACTTTCAGATTGAGTGAGCTCAATTGAGCTACACCCACGGGGTTCCCATGGGGAATAACCACTACGACTGCATCGTGACTGGCCTCCCTGGGCTGTGGGGTGTGAGTTTCATTTATCGAGCTGAGGCCCTCAGCATTGCTCCCCCTATTCCCTTTTGGGTTTGGTAGCCCATCTCCAATCGGCACCTCCTGAGGCGTCGGGATGTTGCTAGTCGCACAGACTGCTTGAAAACTAATTGGAATGAGGAGCTCGGCGAGTATTACGTTTTCAAAAAAAGACAATGTGGGCATTAAACTGTTATCAGACTGGCACCTGTGGGTATTTACGCCGCGTAAAAAGGTTTTCTGGTCGTTATAAACCTACATACCGTGTGAGAGTACCAGACACGAACAACATCAGCGGTAGGAAACCCTCCTCCAACACTGACATGATGAAACTGTCATTACTTGATTGGTGGGTAATCAGGGGTCCGAAAACCTATTGAAAAGGTTTACGTAACCATGCTCAGCACCGCTCTATATCTAAATCAAGTCCAGTTTTCATCGCACTGTATAATTCGCACTGAGTATCCCCAATCAGCGACAGACCTCCCCGCACGCTAACGAAGACTAGAAACGACCGCAGGCCATGATACGCTACAGCATCAGCAACATGCGCGAACATTGCCAAATGCATTTTACGCTACGCAGACGTGATAGGTGTGGCGCTAGACTACCCCATTCGCCCAGGAGCCACAAGGCAGCTTCTCCCTCATCGCAAGGTCCTTTATGGAATCTGACAAGATGGCGGAGGTGAAAGCAACAGGGAGCTTCGGGCTTTGGGCATAGCGAAAGCATTGGACTAGAAAAGACATTGGGACGAATCTCGCCATGAAGCATATCCACGCGCTGGCTGGACTGGCAGATATCGTCCACGCCGACGGCGACGACGATGAAAGCATCCGGTGTGACACTCGATCATCAGCGCATTCCAAATACCCATCGCTATGCACGCGAAGCGGAATGGATTCCGTCAGTGCTATTCCTTCCAAATGTATGACGGACTGATATGACAGCCCCCGACCAGGCCATGCGCGTTCCGCCTATTTGGCACCAATAATGCTAAAGTTCTCGGTGGTAATTTTGTCCACACCAAGGTCTAAACCAGTACGTTTACATCCGGACTCGCTTCCCTCATCCTCCCTCGGACGATTCACCTTTTCTCATTATATTCGTCCTATAGATGCGGTAGGCTAGGATGCGAATCGGGGCTGGAGGAAGACCATCTGGGCTCCTGGGCTTGACGGAAGATTGGGCTGGAAGGGACGCTGGGATGAATCTCAGTCGGCTGGACTGGCGGACATCGTCCACGCCGACGGCTATGCCGGATCTGGGCTTGGGAGCTGCTAGAGCCATCAATGCGTTGAGGGTGCTTGATTAAGTCACGCTACGTACGTGGAGCGAAAGCTGGTTCTCCCCGCTCATTATCTTTCAAATCCATCCTAGATCGATACGACAGCCCACCGCTTAGACACGCGTGATCTTCCTATCCAGTGCCAACAATACTTGGTTTATGCGTGTGTAGGCCGCCTGGCCTCCTGCCTCCTCACTCCCGCCTGTCGTTCGACTTTTGCCCACCCACCACCAGTAATTCTAGCTCGCATTCCTTGGACTGAGTATCTACCATTACAGCAATGTAATCGGTCGACTTTTCACCGTCTTCCGGTATAAACTCGGGCACGTGGAAGGCCCGGCCCTCACACAAACCCGCCAGCAAGATGGGCCCGCCCACCAATCGCGGCTGGCTCGAGGAGGCCCCGGGCACCGCCGGAGTCGGGAGACATTCCGCTCTTCGCCATTAACTTGAAATATTAATAAGCTACGTACCAGTTACAGTACATAATACAATCCTCAATCCCCTCGGTGCAGAAACATAACGCGCCGCGAACACCTCAAGGAAGTTGGAGCTCCATAGCATAGGTACATTGGACGCATGGTCTAGCTACCTGATGTCCAAAATTGCAAGGTGGGAAATGTACAAGAGCAACTACAAATAATATATCCCATGAAATTGGGACCCAAGTCCAGCCGCTCTACTGATATTGCGGAGGGGCCTCATCGCTATAGATCCGTTGTGCTCGAATCTCCTCCATCTCTCGCCGTAGATTCTCTACTTCGTCCTCAAGTCGCGTGCGCTGAGCTAGACGAGGCCGCTGGGTGAGATTATGGGTATGTAAGCGTCTGTTTTTCAGCGTTATGCAATGCAGGCCTACCATCGCGGGTCCGGATGTGGAGGACACTGGTATTGGTGATGGTTCGTTGATGTTGAATGGTCCAAATTTGGTGTACTACGCGAACGAGAATGCTGTTGCAGGCTAGACCTCCGCCGCTGCGGGACCAGAATGTCGGGGGTTGGTGAACCGACTGCAGGTTGCCCTATATACTGACTATGGAAGCTCCGATCGCCTTTGCGCAGGGGGTAGAGATTAGAAGGGTTTCCAGCAGCGGGGACATCTGAATGGGGGTAGAATGGATCCAAGCTGGGGATCGGCGTCTGCGCTTTGCGTTTCTGGCGGCATTTCCATAGCAGAAAGAGTCCGGCCAGGCCAACGATGACAACCCCGGCCAATGTACCCCCAATTATGGCCCCAACGTTGCGTTTCGAGCCCGTTCGCTTCGAATTCTCGCTTCCAGTGATGTTGGGGGCGGATGCCTGAACGCTTTGGTTCGGCAAGCTGTAAGTGAGAGGTAAGCCAGGCGCGACGTCAATTCGTTGAAATTTCACTGAGACATACTTCAGTGCTAAAAATGCGAACATTGCTCCCTGGCAGGACTGGATACCATTGTTAGAACCTAACTCTGGAGCCACGACTGGAATACACACCTAGACCTCCCACCAGTCCCTGTAGCTAACCCCGACATCGCGTTGTAGTCAGTAGGGAATTCCAGCGTGCTATTGTTGAGCCAGGCTCTCGAGCGCACTAGCGATACGATATCATCCCGAGTGCTGTTGTCCGTCGTCGTCGCTGCGGTCAGCATCGTCCACTCTGATACCAGCCATGTCAGAAGGTGATCTTGCTCAAATTGTTCTGCACATACGCGATTTCACTTGGTCGAGGACGTTGCTATCATACGCGATCCCATACTTTCCGGCTGATATGAGGACTCATTATTTGATATGATGTGTGGCCAACATCCCCCGCTTACCTGTAGGTATTTGTGCGCGTAGAAAGCTGTTTGGTCGCTATAAATCTACATATTATGAGAGTGTGCCAACGGTGGATGCATCCATATTCGTTTCGTTCCCTCTTACCTTCTGCGCGATGAAGTCCAACTTCAGGAGGCGGTCTGAGAACAAATTGTAGATCAACCCCCAGGATGCTGACTGGCCATAAGTGGAGGTGATGTGATTTGCTGGGATCGTCCGGTTCTCCCAATCTTGCAACATCGTGGATGCTCGGTCCTTGTAAGATATATTAGGTGTAAATTCGGGCGAGGCAGAAACGTATCACCTTGAATTGGGATGCATCGTCAGTCTGCCCGACGATCTGACTGATTTCACCCATCGCACGGACCCCAATGATCCCCTTGATTGCGAGGTTGGGATTGTTTTGCCCATCAGAGCTGATGCTGAGATCCTGGTTCTTTCTCTGTCTGTCCAGGTGGGAAGAAAAAACTTACAATATCGTTTGGTTCAGAGCATTGGCTGCCAGGTAATTCGCCCAACTCTTCAAAAGGGTTACTTGAAAACAAGGTTGAATGTCCATGGTATTCACCCGCGCGTAACTCACATAACGGCTTATCAAGGACCCATCTCCCGATATTTTTGCGTGAGCCAGAGCCATGATAATCATGTCACCAGAACCTGACATAGGGTCGGAACGCAATTACGCGCGAATTGAAATGAATTTACTCTCGATAGCCAAGGCTTCGGTGCCTGCGGTTGAGGTATTCCCCAGAGCAATTGGATACGTTGAGCCTACCAGACCCTTAGAGAATGGAGCAGACGTGGAACAAGAATGCATACCTAAGTCTGGCATTGCATATGGACTCGCCGGAAGAGCAGCAGCCTGCTGCTGCAGACTTGGCCTTAGCAAGAAGCCAGCCCATGTCGCGTTCAGATAGAGATAGGCAGGGAATGCGGCAAACATGAATTCTGTGGGGTTGGTCCTAATAAAGATATTAGAAGACAGAGAGCTAATCAAGTGTTAAAATACCGAGAAGAGTCATCAATAGATTTCATGAAGATCATAACATCGGAGGTGTTCCACTGGCCGTCGGTCCCATTGGAGATAGTAATGTCGATGCCAGCCATTGTTTGTCGAACTGATAGCGAAACAAGATCGGCGTAGTCCTGTGAGATGGATAATGCATCAGAGGTGATTTTCTGGTCCAATTCAATTGCCCGCTGGCGTGCGTTCGGAAAGTCCTTAATAAATGCGCCGATCTGTGGCCTTGAAATGAGGACTCATGGCCATTTGTCATGAGATCTGAGACGTACTGCGTCTCCAATAGTCGAATACTGAGTCCAGAAGAACGAGCTACGTGGTTGTATTTTGCCACCGCCAGAGCCGTAGCTGATTACCGGATCACGGACTACACCGAGCGCCCACACCACAGGAGTTGAAACTTCTGATATGTTCCCAAGATCGAGGGCAAGGCCAAATACGGGCCAATTGCTGTGAAGTTGGGTTACGTGGTGTTGGCGAACCCTTAGGGAATCTTACTTGGATATAGCCCGGAAGTTCGTGTCCTTGGTATTCAAGAGCCCACCAGTACGGTTTCCCGCAAACTGGCCTCTAACAATGATGTCAACGCCGGTCTGCCAGGTCATATTGGGGCTCTAAAAAGGGGAAATTAGACGGGAAGACATGATTCGGAGACCCTACGTTAGCCATTGCATAGTAGATAGTGGCATCTTCAGCCTGATCATTGAATTCTTGCATCGGGCTGGGTGACGCCATTTGGGCTTGGTGGAAGACCAGATCGTCGCCCGGCGTGGTACTCCAGGTGACCTCATTCCCACTGTCTCCGGACACCCATTCTAGAGAAATTGTGGGTCTGAGCTTGATTATGAAAAATCTATGCCAACCTGCGCTGATGTCGGAGTAGAGCTGAACTGAATGATTTGCTCCATCAGTCGCATTCGCAGTGAGATACATATACGTGAATGGGAATGACTGGCGGACCAGATCCGCTGGCTATTGCCACAACAATTCTCGTTTGTAAGTTTTGGTAGATGTTGTGAGCGACGCACCTCAATTGGACTCAGGAAAGTGACTTCAACCTCCATGGAACCAGCGGTGAGAGTAAGTATTGTCCGTGTGGTGTGATCCCGATCTTGACCAGCGCAGTAGCGTTTTCAGTACTCCCGAGCCACTCCCATGCAACACCATCGATTCTAATATAACCAAGCCATCCTAGTACCTGTTTCAGAGTGGCAGGTCAATTCGGGAAATAAAATTTCCGATAGCAAGAACGCACCCGGCCGTTCCAGTAGGTGGGCCAATTCCTCAGCAGCCCACTGCCAGAAGTAGACAACCAACTGTTGAAGTGTGGTGAGCGAATGGCAAGGGGAACGGCTCCAGGCCAAGGGCTTGTGCTCGGGCGAATAATAGAATTAATGCAAAGCAAGTAATATATTGTAGCGGCCGAACAATCATTTGAAATTCGGAATCAACTTGAAAGATGTTTTGTTGAGGTGTAGTAACTGTGCAAGCACCGTCAGCAAAATATCTAAAATGCGTGAGCCCTGCATGATAGCCCCGACTAGAAGTAGGGGAATGTGGGGGAACTCACAATGGCAGTGTTCCCACAGCTACAGTTGCAAGTTGACATTGGATGCTCCATCTTCGAGTTTTTCAGTAGTATATATACGGCGGCCGCATGGTGCAGCCCGGGGCCTCCGACCCCCACACCTATAAGCGTCATCGACCCAATCACCCTGATACTGTGAGGTCACATCTGTCTGGGAGAATCAATGCTTCTCCATCTGATCTTCCCAACAGTTCTGGCATCAAAAAGATGGGAAGGCAAAAATAACCTGTGCGATATTCAGTTTCCATCCCGCTCGTAACATCTGCCCTTGAATGACATAGTACTCTCGCTCATCTTACCTCAAAGTTAAAGCTTTCGCGAATCACATCTCGATAGCACTCGGCGTGATTTACGGAAGTTGGTGTAATTGTCTGCCAGGCTCTAGCTGTCTAGAGAGAAAACTTTACTCTGGAACCGGGATATGGAAGAGCAAGTACTGCGGTATTATGATGGGAAGATCAGTCCAGTATTACGTAATCACCCCGCTGGGAATTCGGGACCAACCAGTTTGAATCCGCTCAAACCAGGCGATCCACGCTATATTTACACGGGCATGCGTCGGATGTCTAGGTGATAGGTACACCAGTACCGCAGCCCATGCAAACTCGGTGGTTGGCATGGCTCGAATTTTATGGGCTGTGAACCCCCATGTAACTTAATGCGTACGCGTGATTTAGCTACCTGGGACCCGGGATTGCGAGGTAGTACAGAAACAACAGCGACTACAAATATAAACCCCATAAAATAAAAACCAAGTACATCCGCTCTACTGATACTGCGGAGGGGCCTCGCTGTCATACACCCGCTGCGCCCGAATTTCCTCCATCTCCCGCCGTAAGATCTCCACTTCGTCTCTCAGCCTGCGTGTTGCATTAGTGGCGGCCCGCCGGGGTGGGCCGGAGTCCAACGGAGGTGCCGCGGTAGCTGAGCTAGACAGGGTTGCCCAGTTCACTGGCAGGGGTGGGAGCGATCGCGTTTGGCACCGCCCAGAGCAGGCCTACTATCAGGTGGATTCTCGGCTGATGGTGTTATTGGCGACATGGATGGTTCAACGGAGTCAGATGAAAGTGAGTGGGGATGTTTGTACGTGTTAGATTCTGAATGCTGTGCCATGACATCGAGAGTGGATGGATGAGTGGGTATGAATGTCGAGGTGGGGTGCACCATATGCCCGCCGTTGGAACTGTGGTGGCCTTTGCCACGAGGATAGGATTTGTGGGTATGGGTACCCTTAACAGCGCCAGGGGTATTTAAATGAAGGGAGAATGGGTCTGGGGTAGCAGCCGTTTCGCGTTTCCGGCGGCGCATCCATAGTAGAAGAAATAGTCCGGCTAGGCCAATGATGAAAGCACTAGCCAATGTACCTCCGACGATAGCCCCGACGTTGGGTCTCGAATTCGAATTCGAAGTCGAATTCCCGCCCCCACCTGGGTTAGGAGCAGGTGCTTGAATCATTCGTTCTGGTAAGCTGCAACCAAATGTAAGTTGGGTGTTATATCAATTCAATAAAACTTACTCGAGTGCTAGAAACGCGAACATTGCTCCTTGGGCAGGACTATGCGTCTGTTGTCGGAATACAAACTCTGGAAGTTATTGCTAAAGTCCGTACCTGGATCTCCCGCCCGTCCCTATGACCGCACCCGACACCGCATTGTAGTCGGTGGGGAATTCCGCTGTACTATTTATGAACCAGGCTCTCGAGTGTATCGAGGACACAAGGTCGTCTCTAGTCTCATTGTCTGTCGTGGTTGCTGCGGTCAGCATCGTCCAATCTAACAGTGCCGTCAGTGCACGATCTCTTTCAATGACACTTGCACGTACGTGATTTCACTTGGTTGGGGACATTGCTGTCATATGCAATTCCGAACTGCCCACCTGAATATAAGAATTTGTTGTTGATATAGAGTACTGCCGGCGCAATCTAGCTCACCTGCAGATATTTGTGTCGCGTAGAAGGCTGTCTGGTCGCTGTAAATCTACATATTGTGAGACAATGGTGGGGGTGATGAATTGATTTTTCCCCACCGACTGGTTTATAAACTCCAACTTCAGCAGGCGGTCCGAGAACAGGTTGTAGATCAACCCCCATGATGTCGACTGGCCATAAGTAGAAATGATGCGACTTGATAGAATCGCCTGGCTCTCCAAATCTTGCAACATCGTGGATGCTTGGTCCTTGATAACATGCATTAGGCCCAATGTCGAAAGAGGTGCGGCTGGGTCACCTTGAATCGTGACGCGTCGTCAACCTGCCCCACGATCTGACTGATTTCACCCATGGCGCGAATCCCGATGATCCCCTTGATTGCGAGGTTGGGATTGTTTTGCCCATCAGCGGTGATACTGGGATCCGGGCTCAGTGTGTCATTTGCCTAAATGGAGAAGAGAGCCTACAACTTCGTTTGATTGAGAGCATTGGCCGCCAAGTAATTCGCCCAATTCTTGAGGAGGGAGTACTTGAGAAAATGGGCTTGAATGTTCGTCCCCTATCCGCCCTCGCACGACTCACATAGCTGCTTATCAACGATCCGTCCCCTGATAACTGTGCGTGTGCCAGAGCCATGACGATCATATCACCAGAACCTAACATGAAGTCAGGAAGCAATCATACACAACAAAGGTATATTTACTCTCGATTGCCAGGGCCTCGGTGCTTGCGATTGAAGTATTCCCGGGGGCACTTGGATATGTTGAGCCTACCAAACTCTCAGAACGGAATGGACATGCTGCAGGATTGCAAGGCATACCTAAATTCGGAATTGCATATGCGCTTGTGGAGACGGCGGCAGCTTGATGCTGCAAACTTGATCGGAGTAAGAAGCCGGCCCAGGACGCGTTCAGATAGAGATAGGCAGGGAAGGCGGCGAACATGAGTTCTGTGGGATTGACTCTCCTAATGAACAGGTCAGAGAACGTTGGGCCAATCAGGCATTAGAATACCGGGAAGCATCACCAACAGATTTCATGAAAATCATGATATCTGATGCATTCCATTGGCCATCGGACCCTTTGGAAGTCGTGATGTCAATGCCGCCCATGGTCTGTCGAACTGACAGTGAGACAAGATCGGAATAGTCCTGCGAAATCGACGATGCGTCAGATGCTATTCGTTGATCCAAGTCCATTGCCCGTTGGCGCGCATTCGGGAAGTCCTTAATAAATGCACCGATCTACGAGGAAATGAGAGATCATGTTGATTCTCTCAAATTGAGGACATACTGCGTCTCCGATGGTTGAATACTGAGTCCAGAAGAACGAGCTGCGTTGTTGCGTGCTGCCATCGCCCGCGGCGTAACGAATTGTCGGATCACGGACTACACCAAGGGCCCATACTATGGGAGTTGAAATCTCCGATATACTCCCAACATCCATTGAGAAGGCGAAAACGGGCCAATTGCTACAAATTCGGGTTACATGACGCTGGTAGCCCCAGGGAAATCTCACTTGGATATGGCCCGGAAGCCCTTGTCCTCGGTGTTATTGAGCCTTCCACCAACAACTTGAAATTTGTCTCTAAGCGCAACGGCACCAGTCTGCCAAGTCATATTGGGACTCTAAGGGAAAACTATATGAGACGACATAATGATTCAGAGACCTTAGTACATTCGCCATCGCATAGTAGACAGTCGCGTCTTCAGCCTGATCCTTGATTTCTTGCATTGGACTAGGCGACGCGCTTTGAGTTTGGTGAAAAACTAAATTGTTGCTTGGCGTGGTGCTCCAGGTGACATTGGTGTGCTGATCTCCAGACACCCATTCTGAAGAAAATTGTCGGAAACTTGAATTTGACTCTAGCAAATGGATACCAACCTGCGGTGATGTCGGTGTAGACCTGGACTGAGTGGTTAGCGCCATCGGTCGCTTTCGCAGTTAGATACATGTATGTGAATGGGAATGACTGGCGGACCAGATCCGTCGGCTATTGTCACGACAACTTCAATTCGTCTGCCTCTATAGGTGTTTTGGACAGCATACCTCAATTGGACTCAAGAAAGTGACTTCGAGTTCCATGGGACCGGTTGAGAAAGTAAATATTGTGCGTGTGGCTGTGATCTCTGTCTTGACAAGAGTAGAATTGTTCTTTGTCCCCCCGAGCCACTCCCATGTAACACCATCGATGTTTATATAGCCGAGCCATCCTAGGATCTGTTCAGAGTGGCAGGTGAATTCGGGAAATCGAGATGTTCTGAAAGCAAGCACACCCGACCATTCCAAAAGCTGGGCCAATTCCCTACCGACCCGGGCTGCCAACAATTGAAGTGGGGTGAGCGAATGGCGAGGGGAACGGCTGGAGGCGGAGGCGCTTGCGCTCGGACGAATAGCAGGATAAAAAACAAGGAAGTGATGTAGCCCAGTGACCGAGGTAGCATTTGAAAACAAAGTCAATGCGAGGATGCTTGGTAGGAGAATTGTGTCAATAGTTACTGCGCGAGTGCTAGTAAAAGATATGAAATATCATCAGCTAAGAATAAACCGAAGCGCACTGTCCATCATTGTTTCTAGTTTTCTTTTGATGCATCAAGGTGTCCCCTCGGAACCCCTCCGAGTCACCAGCAACAGACATTTACCACTCGGTTTGGGCCGTATAGTATTGAATATGGATTGTTGTGCAAAATGAGGTGAAGAACCAAGTCGAGTAAGCTTGCGCTTGATTTTCCAAGCGTTAGGGTTTTAGGAGCATAAATATCCATATCATACGCCCCATTGCGATTCCAAAGACAGGAGCGCCGGAGGCGTAGAGTATTTTGTGACACGGAAGCTGTACTCAGACTCAAGGAACGAGGCATGACCAAGAAAATCGGAGTGATGTCACACTTCAAAACACAAACAACCCCACGTCACATCAGACAACGTTACTACGCCCGGCCGTCATCCCCGCCTTATCAGAATGTACGCATTTGAACTTTATATATGGTGGGTTGTGGTTGTCCCACACGGGCCGTGGTGGGGTGTACATCACAGATCCCAGGCCCATCGATACACGGTCGAAATCAACGGGCACTGCACGCTCCGCACAGAGAAGAACACAGCAGTGGGAGCGTATTTGTGCTCGATTGCCATGCGGTAGTTGCGCTTGACGATTGTAGCAGGGATGCGTTGCAAAATGGTCTCAGAGCGCGAGGTGCGTTGGGAGGCACATTGATATCATCTCCGAGTCTCCCAATGGACCATAAGGCATCCCTTTTTTAAGTGAGTCAGAGGAAATACATAGACCATCTCCACCGCGCCGGCCATCACGCTTTTATGCGTGTCCAAAATAGATACGCAAAAAACCATTATTCTCACCAATGGGTCAATTAATACCTGCGTAGGTGTGCTGTCGTGATTCATCTGGGTGCATATCACCCGCTAACGTTTTAACGCCGACACCACCAGGGGGCATAGCCGCTGCGATCCTCTAACCGTGCCAGTGGATTGAATCATCACTCCTGTGGGTCCGACAGATATTCAACAGTGGCGCGGTCGCGCTGTTGGTGTTTATCACGGATGCAATATCATTGGAAATGCACATTATATCTAACGGCGCTTGTGCAGATGGGGATAAAAGGATGACCGCGAAATGGGAGGGCCGTCAATCTATAACTTATATTATGAGGGACCCACCCGTACGATACTATTTTAGTTTCCTCCACTCCCGCGGTGTGGACTCTGATTCATGCCTCAGCCAACGAGCTACGTCAACTGGGTCGGGGTGGAGTCTGACGGGGCTATTGTGGCCGCTGCGCTAGACGGGGCGGGGCACCTGCGTTTCTGGTCACGCAACACAGGCCTACCGTCGGTGGAAATTCGGATGTGGGGGACACTGAACGCGTGTCGGATCGTCAGTGTCAGATGGTCTAGATATTGATATACTATGGGACCGGGGGTATTGGTGCGCGCTGGATTCTGGCTGCCTCCGTGGGGATTGAGGAAGCTTGGCGCGAGCGGGGGCTGCCACGGGTTTGTATAGCCTTTTTCATCCCAAGAGTCGCGGTTGTGAGTGCCTTCAGCGCTAGTGATATTCGTATAAGGGGTGAATGTGTACAAGCTGAAAGCCAGGAGTTTGCGTTTCTGGTGGCGCTTACATAGTAGAAGACATAATCCTGCTAAGCCAATCATGGCAGCAGCACCCACCTAGCCCCGGCGATGGCCCGACATTCGGCTTTGAATTCTCGCCACCTCACCACTACTGCCACCACCCGGGATAGACGCCTGACTTCGTTCCACTAAGCTGCGACAAAATAATAAGTTGGGCACTATATCAATTCATCACGACGTACTTCAGTGCCAATAGTGCGAACGTTGCTCCCTGCGCAGGTTAGGGTCCAAGCTCTGGAGTTGTCGCTGGGATGCGTACCTGGACCTCCGATGTGCTGTTGCAGCGCCTGACACCGGATTATAATCGGTGGGGAATTCCAGTGTGCTGGTGTTAAGTCAAGCTCTCGAGCGTACCGACGACACAAGGCCGTCCCGGGTGCTGTTATCTGTCGTCATCCAGTCTGCCAGTGACACGCCGATTTATGTCAGAATATGATCCCGTTCACATTTGTTTCACACCTACGGGATTTTGCTTGGTTAGGGGCGCCGCTATCATATTCAATCCCGTACCCCATCCCGCTCAGGTATTCGGCGGACAACTGATCATACTTTAAATACCGTTTCAAGCGACGAGCGCGGGTTACAGTCAAGTGGCTGACATAGGTAACTCGCAATTCCCCCGGGTTTTATGTGCTACGCGGGTAATGTTTTATTCTACCGTAGCATTTGCAAGCCCGAAGATGAATATCGCGTGAATCAAAGGCGGCGGGATGATTATTAGATGCGATGGGTCATGCACATGACTAGCTCACCCTCGGACCTCGACGTCTCGACTCTCGACGGACGACTTCGAGAGTCTGTTAAAATCGCATGACATCAGACGACATCCTAAATCTTGCTCATGTGATGCTCTAGCCATTGCCACGTTACATGGTGACATTCAAACTTCACCTCGGCTACGTTTGCGAAGTAGTCGTATGTGACCCTATAACATTCACGCACCAACCCCACAAAACTGGTGCTTTATGCCGGCTCGATCAAGGCCAAACAATGTCTACTTGAGGCGTCGTGCCCCATCGGGGACGAACTACGCCCGCAAATCTGTCGGTCTACGTTTACGATACCTTGGTTGGAACAAAGAGCGGCACCAGGTTCCCTCTTAAGTAAGGGTAAAAGTCAATGGGGAAAGGCCAGGGAAATACCGGGTGATTCTAAGTAACTTTGTCGCTCGAGCGGGTCACTGTTTTTATCGCACCCGCTGGGGGCTCCCTCAAGCATGACGTACGCTACAAGCATTGGGCCTACCCCCAACGCGAGTCCATACGCTAAGCTTAAGTCTGGTGCGACCTCACTGCGTCAGATTTAGATACACACGCCACGTTCCGGGTTGGACTGGGATGCTCGAAAGTCGCTGCTCTTTCTTACGACAGCCTGCATAGACTGGATACAAATCTCGTGAAATCAGAAACACTGGGGGCCGCTCTACGGGGGGGCCTGACTGGTATCATACATGTGTTGTGCTCGAATTTCCGCTATTTCCCGTCGTAGAGTCTCCAATTCGTCCCTCAGTCCACGTGTTGCATCAACTTGGGGCAGGAAGAAGCCCAGTGGAGGGACTGAGGCAACTGAGCTAGGCGAGGCTGCTTGGTTTGACTGTGTGCGTAGGGGCGTCCACATTTCGAATGATTCGTTGGGGCTATATGGTCCAGAGGTTGAGCTACGTGCCGGTAAGAGTGTTGTAGGCTCGATTTTTCGGATTGCCACGGCACGACATTGAGTGCGGATGAAGGGCTCTGATGGCCTCCGCTCCGAGGGCTGGAGTTGTAGTCTTCAGCAGTGCCCGAGTCACCTAAATGAGGGAGAATGGGCTTAGGCTGGGAGCTGTGATGCGCTTCTGGTGGTGCTTCCGACGGCGTCTCCATAACAGAAGACACGATCCAGCCAAGGTGATGGCGGCGACACTAGCCAATACAGCCCCAACGATGACACCGGTGTCGGGCTTCGGATTCCCGCCGCCACTACCACTACCACCACCACCACCACCACCAGGAACGGACGCTTGAATGCTCTGTTCTGGCAAGCTGCAGTCAAATATAAATCAGGTGCTGTACCAATTGATCGAGCAACTAGACATACTTCAGTGCTAAATTGCGAACATCGCTCCCTGCGCAGGGCTGTAGTATCACCATTCAGAACCAACTAGAGAGATACCAGGGGATGCATACCTAGACCTTCCTCCTTTGCCTATGGCCGCACCAGAGACTGCATTATAATCAGTGAGGAATTCCAATTGACTAGTATCGTCCTGGAGCCAGGCTCTTGCATGTATGAATGACATGAGGCCATCCCGAGTAATGTTGTCTACCGCCGTTGCTGCAGTTAGCATTGTCCAATCTGAAAGTGGCCGATTCACGTCAGAAGCCAATCCCGCTCGGACCAGATTTGCACATACGCGATTTCACTTGGTCGGGGGCGCTGCTGTCATATGGAATCCCATATGGCCCTGCAAACATGACCCGTTATTTAATTTGGCGCGCAATAGACATCCCTTCCCTCACCGGCGGCGGACATTTGTGTCGTATAGAAGACTGTCTGGTCATTGTAAATCTGCGTGTTGTTATGAGTATTGATAGTGAATAATCTTCGTAGCCTCTTACCGTCTGATTGATGAAATTTAACTCAAGAGGGGTCTGAGAAGAGTTATAGATCAATCCCCAGGATGCATGATTGGCCATAAATGGAGGTGATGTGATTCGATGATAGCCTGGCTCTCCAATCTTGCACATTGTTGATGCTTTGTCCTTAAGATAGGTCAGCCAAAGCTCTAGTAAATAGTATGGAGGCGCGACAATATCACCTTGAATTGCGACGCGTCATCGGCCCGCCCAACGAGCTGACTGATCTCACCCATCGCACGAACTCCGATGATCCCCTTCATTGCGAGATTGGGATTATTCTGCCCGTCGGCGCTGATGCTGAGACCTGCGCTTAGGTGTATTTGTTCAAGCGGAGAGAGGGACCTACAACGTCGTCCGGTTCAGAGCATTGGCTGCCAGGTAATCGGCCCAACTCTCAAGAGGTGTACTTGAAGATGAGGCTGAGCATTCAGTTCACATCTACCCAACATAACTCACATAACTGCTTATTAAAAACCCGTCTCCAGAGGCCTTCGCGTGTGCCAGAGCCATGATGATCATATTCCCGAACTGCATAGAGTAGGTACACAATCACACGCGAATGGAAATCACGCTTACTCTCGATCGCCAGGGCCTCAGCGTTTACTGTGCAGTGTTCCCCGTAGCATTTGGATATGAGCCTGCAGACATTTATAGTAGCACAGATGTGCAATGAGAGTGGAGCGCACCTAAATCTGGAGTCGCATATGCACTCGCCGGAAGGGCGGCAGCCTGCTGTTGCAGACTCGGCCTCAGCAAGAGGCCAGCCCAAGACGCATTCAGATAGAGGTAGGCGGGGAAGGCGGCGAACATGACTTCAGTGGGATTCGTTCTTCGAATGAATCGATCAGAAGATGCAGAGGAACTTGAGCACTGGAATACCGAGAGGAGCTGCCGACAGATTTCATGAACATTGTGACGTCCGATTCGTTCCACCGACCATCAGTTCCATTCGAGATGGTGATGTCAACGCCGCCCACTGCCTGTCGAGCCGAGAGCGAGACGAGGTCCATGTAGTCCTGTGAGATTGACAATGCATCCGACGTTATCCTTTGATCCAAGTCAATTGCTCGCTGCCGCGCATTCGGGAATCCTGGATGAATGCACCAATCTACATCGAAATGAGAACATGACGATTTGCTGTCAATTTGGGAACGCACCGCCTCCCCAATTTTCTTGTACTGGGTCCAGAAGTATGAGCTCCGTTGTTGTGTGCTGCCGTCTCCAGGGGAATATTGGATCGTTGGATCGCGAACTAGGCCAAGGGCCCATACCAAAGGAGTTGAAATTGCTGATATGTTCCCGAGGTCCGTCGAGAAGGCAAATATAGGCCAATTGCTGTGAAATCAGGTTACATTGTGTGGATCAATCCTCAGGAAATCTTACTCAGATATGGCCCGGAAGTCGTTGTCTTCGGTGTTGTTGAGCTTTCCACCAGAAGCCCTGTAGCCATCCCTGATCGTATAGACAGAGCCAGTCTGCCAAGTCATGGTGGGACTCTAAGAAGGCAACAATAAGCCATAGAAGACATTACAATCCAGATATGCTAGTACATTAGCCATCGCATAGTATACAGTGGAATCTTCGGCCGTATCATTGATTTCTTGCATTGGCCAGGCGACGACCTCTGAGCCTGGTGGTAAACCAGGTCGTTCCCTGGCGTGGTGCTCCAGGTAACTTCATTTCCACTGTCTCCGGACACGAACTCTGGAGAATTGTGAGTATGAATACGATTATGAAGATGGATACCGACCTGCGCTGATGTCGGAGTAGACCTGAATTGAATGGGCTGCGCCATCAGTCGCGTTCGCGTGAGATACACATATGTGAACGGGAATGACTGGCGAACCAGATCCGTTGGCTATAGGGTTGGTCGCTCAGGTTCATAGGCTATAAAGATGCGTTGGACAACACACCTCAATTGGAGTCAAGAAGGTCACTTCGACATCCATTGGACCGGCTCTGAGAGATATTATTGTGCGTGTGGGCGTGATCTCAGTATTGACGAGAGACTATTGCCTGCGATATTTCCAGCCACACAGATTACACCATCAATCCTATATAGTCTGTCCATCCAAATACCTATCCGGAGGTGGGTGAATTAGATAAAAGAATTCCAGAGTGGGCACTCACCCGGCTATTCCAGAAGGTTGGCTGAACTCCTGGCGATCCTGAGCCCTGAGGCAACCAGCAGTTATAGTGGGGTGTACGGATGGCAAGAGGAATGGCTCCAGGCGAAAGCTTGTGCTTGGACGAACGATAGGATAAACACAAAGGCAATATACCGGAGCGACCGGAGGAACATTGAAAGTCAAAACTACTAGTTGCGGGAGTGGTTGGTATTGCTGGGAGAGTAGGCCATGCTGTGATAAATGGTACGCTCTGCATCATTTCGGTATCATGTGGTGATACAGATGCATTTTCAAACCATCACATTGAGCTGAGCTCGACTCCACAGTCGACTAGAAGAAACAAACCCCTCACGGCTGTCTTCCATATCGATTTCAAATTGCACTTGGACTCAATGATGGTCGAACTGAAGGTGATGTGCTTTGATATTAGGATATATTGAGTGCCAGCCATTTGAGTGTCAAGTCAGCAACGAGTCGGCGGTCACGGCAGCGCCGAGGTCAAGAACAAGCCTGGTGTTAATGACAAAGATCCCGATTCGCCGTCTAACCTTCGCCCTCATTTTCATCTTCCTCATCCTCACCACTCGTGGAGGCAGCGGACGAATCGTAGATGGCCTGCAAGTACAGAAAACGCGAGCCGTCGTCGCGAGGTGATATCAATGTGATCGGACGGGATGTAAGACATCATGCAACCTGGTACGCGAGAGATCTAGGAGTTGGCTGTGCAGTCGTGTCATTTGAAACCAGAGTGCACCTGGTGTGTGCCGACTGCGAGGGAACGGATGCATATGGGCGATAGTACGTATTCAGTGTTTGTATGTATTATGTAATCATCCATTGATTGGAGAGCCGTATTGAAATCGACATCTATTCAGCATGCACACCTTCTTCTGACTATTCGCCGGATCGTCCATCCAACATGCACTTATCATCGGATCGTGCATCCAACGCTTTGGTGATACTCACCACCAGCTTTCAGCGCTTCAGCAACGAAGCAACACAACTGGGCTATGCTGGTGCTGTGGCCAAATAACACCACGATCGTCTGAGCAGCCCTAAATCACACTTAGCGGCGCGGAAATAAAACAAAAGTTCTTGTTGTCAATGGTATGTGATGAAAGATGGTGTATACGTATCACAAGAGTTCAATAATCCCAACCAGCCTTGCTTCCCGACGGTTTCGACGCTGGCATCATTGTCTGATCAAATCGAGAACCCTTATGGATTTCCATGGTGTGATCCTGGGAGTGTGGTTGTCAGATGTGATTGTGCTAATGCGGAGACTGCCGCCCAAAAACTGCCCGCATCATTTAGTGTGGTAGTACATCACGCGCTACCTCCGAGTCGTCACCTCTCCCTGTTATTCGCCTCAGTCATCCCTCGTACTACCCAAGAGTTTTTGTAAAATCTCTGCTCGGGACACGCTATTCACCACATCACACCTCCCTTCCTCCCGCTATTCACCGGATGAGTAGCCCTCCCCTTGCAACCACCAACATGCATCTGCCATTGGACCTCCACATTCAATGATACTCATTGCTGACTTTCCGAAACAGTCAACACAGCAATGATGGCGTGGTCAGGCGGTGACACGGTGTATAAACTGGAGTGGTCGAAGTGAAAACGGTACGTGATGTTTAAACGGTATATGTCAGAAGAATCAGAAATCGAATAATGGGCAGCCGGTCTCACTCCCCAATGTTCTGACGCCGGCAATCATCGCCCGATCAAATCCACCAGGATGTAATCCCAGTTATGAGGTTGTCAGATGTGATTGTGCTGGTGTAGGGCTGCACCGCATGGATACGGTATATATTTCTGAACAGCGTGAAGATGAGGGCCTGAAGTTCCACTTGTAATTGTGGCTGCGGAAGTTCTGTAAGTTTTTGGTCGGAGCTCTACCAGACCTATGTATTTCAGACATTCTGCTGACGCTTGCACAGTAAACACTCTCCCACTCACGGTTGGTTTCGAATTACAGATGATCGTTTGGCCACTATGGTATACTCTTCTTTTCATGCTTTTTTCACCGTCTGCTCGGGCACATCCTGGGAGCGTCCCTCTTGCCATTCGCTCCCCACACTTTAATTCTTGGTTGCCTGGGCCGGGGCCGGGGCGCTGGCCCATCTTCTGGAACGATCTAGGCCGGGTGTGTCCTAGCTTTCAGGATTATTTTTTTCTTTTAGACTCACTCGTTGCTCTGGGCAGGTATTGGGATGGGTCGGTTATATTAGGGTTGATGGTGTTGTTTTCGAGTGGCTCGGGGAGACAGCACACGGGAGAACTCTCACCACGACTGAGATTACACCTACACGTACAATTCTTACTTTCATAGCTGGTCCTATGGAAGTTGAAGTCACTTTCTTGAGTCCAGTCGAGGTGTGCTGTCTAACATAACAATCGGTATTGATATTGAAATTGAGCTATCAACCCAATAGCCGACGGATTTGGTCCGCCAGTCATTCCCGTTCGCATACATGTATCTCACGGCAAATGCGACTGATGGCGCGAGTCATTTAATTCAGGTCTACTCTGATATCACCGCAGGTCGGCATCCATTTTTTACACCCAGGCCCAGACCCACAATTCGTTTTTAGAGTGGGCGTCTGGAGACAGTGGGACTGAAGTCACCTGGAGTACTATACTGAGCAACAATCTGGTTTACCATAAAGCCCAAAGGGCGTCGCCTAACCCGATGCAGGAAATTAATGACCAGGCCGAGGATGCCACCGTTTATTATGCGATGGCCAATGTAAGCCCTCCGAGCTGCGCTTGTGACGTCTTATCTTATTTTATTTCCTCAGAGCTCCAATGTGACCTGGCAGACGGGCAACACTGCTACCATCAGAGACCAATTCATCGGCAATCTTACTAGCAGTGGGAGACTCTCGAACACCCAGGGGCTGAACTTCAGGGCCATTGAACAGTACGCTTTCTAAGAGTTTATCAGCACCATGTGACCCGACTTCGCAGAGATTGGCCCGGATTTGCCCTCTCCGCGGATTTCGGGAACATATCAGCAATTTCAACCCCTGTGGTATGGGCTCTCGGTATAGTCCGCGATCCGGCGATTCGCTATGGCTCTAGTGACGGCAGTATGCAGCAACGTAGCTCATTCTTTTGGACTCAATACAATACTATTGGAGACGCGGTACGCCCCCGATTTCACGAAAATAGCTGCGGACCCTCATTGTCATATACATAGATCAGCGCGTTCGTCAAGGACTTTCCGAATGCGCTCCAGCGGGCAATTGAATTGGACCAAAAAATTACGTCCGATGCACTCTCGATCTCACAGGACTATGCCGATCTCGTTTCGTTGTCATTCCGACAAACGATGGGTAGCATCGACATTACTACTTCCCGAGGGTCTAATGGCCAGTGGAATAGTTCGGATATTATGATTTTCATGAAATCTATTGGCGACACCTCTCGGTATTCTAATGCTTGGTTGGTATTTATCTTCTAACATGCTATTAGGAGAGCCAATCCCACAGAATTCATGTTCGCGGCCTTCCCCGCCTTCTTGTACTTGAATGCGTCTTGGGCTGGCTTCTTGCTAAGGCCAAGTCTGCACCAACAATCCATTACTATTCCAACGAGTGCATACGCGATTCCGAATTTGGGTACCTTGCAAATCTTGTTACGTGCCTACTCTGTTCTAAGGATCTGTTAGGTTCATTATATCCAAGTGCTCCCGGGAATAACTCGATCGCAAGCACAGAGGCCCTGGCAATCGAAAGTCCGTATTATTTCCATTCGTATACAACCAATTATTTTATCCTCGTGATAGGCTCTGGGAATATGATTATCATGACTCTGGCACACGCAAAAGCATCAGGAGATGGGTCCTTGATAAGCCGCTACGTGGGTCATGCAAGAGTGGAAAAAGAATGAATACTGAGGCTTATTTTCAAGTACATCCTTCTGAAGAGTTGGGCCAATTACCTGGCAGCCAACGCTCTCAATCAAACAACGTTGTACGTTCCTCCCCTCCCGGACTAACAATGAGTTAAACTCAGATTCTAGTATCACCTCGGATGGGCAAAACAATCCCAACCTTGCAATCAAAGGGATCATTGGAATTCGTGCGATGGGTGAAATCAGTCAGATACTTGGGCGAGCTGATGACGCATCGCAATTCAAGGTGATCCGACCCCGCCCCATTGGAACTTGGGCTAATCTCTGTTGTAAAGGACCAAGCATCCGTGATGTTGCAAGGTTGGGAAAACCGGACGATTCTATCCAGTCACATCACCTCCACTTATGGCCAGTCGACGTCCTGGGGGTTGATCTATAATCTGTTCTCAGATCGCCTGCTTAAATTAGATTTCATCACCCAGGAAGTAAGAGGAACAACAATTATTCATCTTCGGCACCTCTTATCATGCATAGATTTACAACAACCAGACAAACTTCTATTCGAAGCAGATACCTGCAGGTAAGAGAGAGATACTGGTAGCACACTATATGAAGTAACTCCGCCTGTGCAGCTGGGGGGTATGGGATTGCATATGACAGCAACGTTCCCGACCAAGTGAAATCGCGTAGGTGCAAGTTGCAATTGATAAGATCGTATTTTGACATAGCTGGTGCGCCACCAGAATGGACGATGCTGACCGCAGCAACAACGACAGACAACAGCACTCGGAATAACCTCGTGTCGATGGTACGTTCGAGGGCCTGGCTTAATAATCGCCCGGAACAATTCCCCACCGACTATAGTGCGGCGTCAGGCCAGGTTACAGGCATGGGTGGACGGTCTAGGTACGCATCCCAGTGATGACCCCAGAATCAGATCCTAATAGTAATACCAAGTCCTGCCCAAGGAGCAATGTTCGCATTTTTAGCACTGAAGTACGCGTCGATGAATTGATATAGCACCTGGCTTACATTTAGTCGCAGCTTACCTGAACGAAGTATCCCGGTGCCCGCTTCTGGTGGCGACGACGAAGGCAGCAGAGGCAGCAATTCAAAGCCCAATGTTAGGACCATCATTGGGGCCACGATAGGCGCTGTTGCCGCGATTGGCCTAGCCGGGTCATGCTTTTTGTTATGGAAGCGCCACCAGAAGCGCGAAGCGCTGACGCCGGCTTCCAACTTGTATTCATCCTCCCCCCATCCAGATGTCTCTGGCTCTGGAGACACTTATAACCGCTACCCTTGGGATAAAGACTACATAAATTCATGGCGTTCTGCGCTCGCGCCAAGCGATTCGCGCACTTCTGGTGCCCTGCGGAGGCAGCTAGAATCCCAACAACTTCAACATTCCCGCTCACGTAGTACATCAACTCCCTCTGAATCCTTTGAAATCAATGAACCATCTACACCTGAATTTCCGCCTGCTGGTGGGCCTGCGTCGCGCGATTCCGGAATGCGGATACCCCCATCTCCACCATTAAACCTGACGGCCCCGTCTAGTGTAATTGCCTCAACAATGCCTCTGCCCGGCTCTGTTCCATCCCAGATTGATCTAACACGTTGGCTGAGGCGTGAAATGAAGACCCAACTCCAGGAGACGACATAAATACGGATGAGGCCCCGCGATATGACTAAAGCGGCCGCTGCCCAGTTCCGATTTCTTACTAGGTTATTTCATACTCATCCTTTTATCCTCATATGCACAGACGATATAATATATAATGTACATTTTCAGCATCGCAATCACAAACGGTAAACCGAGGCCGAATAAGATGTGAGTACACCCAAGTGAGTCGGTGATACTACGATCAAAAGGTCAGAAACCGCATGCGGTGGAGCCGGGGGACCGCTTGCAAGCCTGGGAAGCCGGCGCAGGATTGGGTGAATCTTACTAGCATGCAGTCTGCTGGAGCGCCGCGGCGCGCTGTAGCTCGATAGCAAGTGCATATTATATTAGCTGAATGAGAAACCTGAGGATCGTGGTGTAAATATGAAAATCAACCATAAGCCACCTTTGTACATGTGGGTAAAGGCGCGGGTCTACACCACATCGCGAGACTCCAGAAGGCTGCACCGATGATGGAACTCCGTTGACCAGGAGATGGAAGGAAATAAAAAAATGATCGTGAACTTGCTCTGGAACTTGAGTCTCGAAGCTTTCAGATTGGGTGAGCTCAATTGAGCAGTGCAAAACACCAGACACCCACGGGGTTCCCATGGGGAATAACCACTACGACTGCATCGTGATCGGCCTCCCTGGGCTGTGGGATGTGAGTTTCATTTATCGAGCTGAGGCCCTCGGCATTGGCTCCTATTCCTCTTTGGGTTTGGTAGCCCACCCCCAGTCGGCACCTCCTGAGGCATCGGGATGTTTCTGGTCGCGCAGACTGCTTGAACATTACTTGGAATGGGAAGCTTAGCGATTATTTTTCAAAAAGAAACAAGGTGGGTACTAACTGTTACCAGATTGGCAGTGGCCAACGGGGGCGAGCAACTGGTTCGGGTGCCTCAGTGCTTCGTCTGGGAAAGCTGCGGCCGGTGTAACCCAGGTGCTGCATAAATTCATTGAAATGTATTTGAGTGTTAAAGATGTGAACGCAGCTCCTTGGGCAGTCACGGGCTGTGGTACTGCCGTTGGAATCCAACTCTGGAAGCATCGCTAGAAGGCGATCTTGCTCAGATTTGTCCCGCACCCAACCCGCACCTACCCGATTTCACTTGGTCGGAAATGTCATAATAAGTACAGAATTCCATACTTTCCGGCTAAACACGAAGACTTGTCATTTGACGCGGCATGCGATCGACGTCCAGCCACTCACCTGTGGGTATTTACGCCACGTAAAAGGATGTCTGGTTGTTATAAACCTATATACTGTGTGAGAGTACCAGTCACGAACAACATCAGCGGCGGGAAACCCTCCTTCAAGTTATTACTTGATTGGTGGGTAATCATCCGAAAACCTATTGGAACGGTTTACGTAACCATGCTTGGCACATACGCGGAGGGACTCGGCTCACCCGTCTCCACTGCGCTCTATATCTAATATAAATCAAGTCTAGTTTCCCCTCATCGTACTGCATAACGCACTGGGTACCTTCAATCAGCGACAGGCCTCCCCGCACACTAACGAAGACTAGAAAAAACCGCAGGCCATGATACGCTACAGCATCAACAACGTGCGCGAATACCACCAAGTGCATGTTCAAGGACTTTTGGCCCGCGTTTATCAATGCACTGGGCGTGTATGTGATTGGCGAAGTGCTTGACGATAATCTTATCTACGGCGAAACCCCGCCAGTGCGTCCATGTTCATGTTTTTTCTTCCTTATCCCCTCGGTCGATCTGCTTTTCTCACTTATTCGCGCTACGTAGATGTGATGGGCGTGGTGCTGGACTATCCCACTCGCCCCAGGAGCCACAAGGCAGCTTCTCCGCTCACCACGAGGTCTTTTAGGGAGTCTGACGAGGCGGCGGAGGTGAAGGCAACGAGGGAGCTTCGGGCTTCTAGGCCATGGCGAAAGTATTGGACGAGAGAAGACATTGGGACGAATCTCGATTATGAACTCATATACACACATTAGCAGGTATTGTCCACACCGACGGCGACGACGATGACAACGTCTAATGTGACACTCGATCATCAGTGCATTCAGAATACTAAAATCATGCTATGCACACGAAGCGGAAATGGATTCCTGTCAGTGCTATTCTTTCCAAATGCACGCCGGACTAATATGACAGCCCCCAACCAGGCCATGCACGTTTCGCCTGTTTGGCACCAATAATGCTGAAGTTCTCGGTGGTAATTTTGCCCACACCGGGGTCTAAACCAGTGCGTTTATATTCGTATTCTCTCCCCTCATCCTTTTCTCGGACAATTCACCTTTTCTCACTGTATTCGTCCTATAGATGTGGTAGACTACGTCAAGGTACAGGATTATCCAACATCATCGCGACTCATGGACTTTTCCCCCGGGAATCATAACTAGGAGCAGTCAAGCATCGTTTACTGGAACACGTGCAGGAGAAGTCGTTGGTGGTGACTTCTGGGGAACTGAGGACGTGGATATTTTTTTTGCACGGGGCCGCAGACTTCAAGATACCTCTCGCAGGAGAGCTAGGATGTGAATCGGGGCTGGGGGAAGACCATCTGGGCTCCTCAGCTTGACGGAAAGATTGGGCTAGAAGGGGCGCTGGGATGAATCTCAATTATGAGGATGTACGTCAGCTGGACTGCCACACCACCAACGACAACACGGATCTGGTGTTTGGGGGCTGCTAGGACCATCAACGCGTTTGGGATGCTTGATTAAATTATGCCACGCGCGCGGAGCGAGAGCTGATTCTCCTCCGTGTTATTATTCTTTCCAAACGCATCCGGGACCGATACCACACTAGACCGTGCATGATTTTCCTATCTGGTGCCAACAATACTTATGGCTTCATGTGTGTGTAGCTCGTGAACAATATCATGGCATTCCCATCCTCTACTCAGGCCACCAGCAGGGGTGCGTCGACGGCGACGAACCCAACAGGCTCGGAGCGTATATACTATCCCAGTCTAGCAAAGCAAGCTAATGTTGATGTTGGTGGTAGGAAGACCCTAGTTCGCGGGACACATTGCTTGAAATCCGCTTATGTGTGTGACATGTCAGTTGCCCACTGCAATACGCAAAGTCATGGCTGTGAACAAAGGTTTCCCGGCCATCTGCTCCTCCTCCCCTTTTCCCACCTGCAAACAAAATTCCTCCTTCGCTGCTCGAAACCGTCGATGCCGCAACACGCTCGAGGCGAACGAGACACCCGTGGAGTACATTGGATGCATGGTTTAATTGCCCGATGTCCCAAACTGCAAGGTAGGAAATATACAAAAGCGACTACAAGATAATTCATACATATCCTATGAAATCGGAAACCAAGTCCAACCGCTTTACTGATATTGCGGAGGGGCCTCATCGCCATAGATCCGTTGTGCTCGAATCTCCTCCATCTCTCGCCGTAGGTTCTCTACTTCGTCCCTCAAGTCGCGTGCGGCTGAGCTAGACGAGGCCGCTGAGTGGGATTATGGGTATGTGAGCGTTTGTATTTCAGCGTTCCGTAATGCAGGCCTACCGTCACGGGATTCAGATGTTGCTGATGGTTCACTGATGTTGAGTGGTCCGTATGTTGGTATGCTACGCGAACGGGAGTGCTGGTGCAGGCTTGACTTCCGTCTCTGTGGGACTAGAGCACCGGGGGTGAGTGAATCGATGGCAGACTGCCTAATATACTGGCTATGGAGGTTTCGATCGCCTTTGCGTAGAGGGTGGAGATTGGAAGGGTTTTCAGCAGCGGGGACATCTGAATGGGGGTAAAATGGATCCAAGCTTGGGATCGGAGTCTGTACCCTGCGCTTCTGGCGGTATTTCCATAGCAGGAAGTATAGTACAGCCAGGCTAATGATGGCAACACCAGCCAATGCACCCCCAATGATGGCCCCAATGTTGCGCTTCGAACTCGTGCGCTCGGAATCCCCACCCCCAACACCACTGGGAGCAGACGCCTGAATGCTTCGGTCCGGCAAGCTGCAGCCAGATCCAAGTCAGGTGCTATGTCAATTCATTGGAACTTCATTGAGACGCACTTAAGTGATAGAAATGCGAACATTGCACCCTGCGCAGGACTTGGATATTGCCGTCATGAATCAATTTTCTAGATATCACTGGAATGCCCACCTAGATCTCCCACCAGTCTTTATAGCCAGCCCCGACGCCGCATTATAGTCAGTGGGAAATTTTAATGTGCTATTGTTGAGCCAGGCCCTTGCGCGCACCAGCGATATGATGTCATCCCGAGTGCTGTTGTCAGTCGTCGTCGCTGCAGTCAGCATCGTCCACTCTAACATCGGCCACGTCAGAAAGCGATCTTGCTCGAATCTATTCTGAACCTACGCGATTTCACCTGGTCGAGGGCGTTGCTGTCATATGCAATCCCATACCTTCCGGCTGAATATGAGGACTCATCATTTGATATGGCGTGCGGCCAACATTCACCCGCTCACCTGTGGGTATTTGCATCGCATAGAAAGCCGTTTGATCACCATAAATCTACATATTGTGAGAGTGCACGGAAGGTGGATGATATTCATTCCCATTCACCTTCTGCGTGATGAAGTCCAACTTCAGGAGGCGGTCCGAGAACAGATTGTAGATCAGCCCCCAGGATGCGGACTGGCCATATGTGGAGGTGATGTGATTCGACAGGATCGACTGGTTCTCCCAGTCCTGTAACATCGCGGATGCTTGGTCCTTTACGAGAGGTTAGGTCCAAACTTTGAAAGGGCGGAGACATGTCACCTTGAATCGCGAAGCGTCATCAGCCTGTCCGACGATCTGACTGATTTCACCCATCGCACGAATCCCGATTATTCCTTTGATTGCGAGGTTGGGATTGCTTTGCCCATCAGAGCTGATGCTAAAGTTTGGGTTCATTTCGTTGTTTATCTGGGTGGAAAGCAGAACTTACAACCGCGTTTGGTTCAGAGCATTGGCTGCCAGGTAATTGGCCCAGCTCTTCAGAAGGGTGTACTTGAATGTAAGGTTGAATATATATTCGGTATCCACTCGCGCGTGGCTCACATAGCTGCTTATCAAGGACCCATCTCCCGATACTTTTGCATGCGCCAGAGCCATGATAATCATGTCGCCAGAACCTGAGATGGGGTCAGAACGCAACTACGCGCGAATTGAAACTATATTTACTCTCAATGGCCAGGGCTTCAGTACCTGCGGTCGAGGTATTCCCGAGAGCAACTGGGTACGTTGAACCTGCCAGACCCTCAGAACGCGGAACAGACGTGGAACAAGACAGCATACCTAAGTCTGGCATTGCGTAGGCGCTCGCTGGAAGAGCAGCAGCCTGTTGCTGCAGACTTGGCCTTAGCAAGAAGCCAGCCCACGTCGCGTTCAGATAGAGATAGGCAGGGAAGGCGGAGAACATGAATTCTGTAGGATTGGTCCTAATGAACATGTTAGGAGATCGAAAGCTACGCGAGCATTAGAATACCGAGAAGAGTCGTCAATAGATTTCATGAACATCATGACGTCTGAGGTATTCCACTGGCCATCGGTCCCATTGGAGATAGTGATGTCGACGCCGCCGATTGTTTGTCGAACTGATAGTGAAACAAGATCGGCGTAGTCCTGTGAGATAGATGATGCATCAGAGATGATTTTCTGGTCTAATTCAATTGCTCGCTGGCGTGCGTTCGGGAAGTCCTTGACAAACGCGCCGATCTATGGCCTGGAAATGAGGACCTATGGCCATTGTCATGAAACCGGAGGCGTACCGCATCTCGAATAGTCGGATACTGGGTCCAGAAAAATGAGCTGCGTGGTTGTATTTTGCCACCACCAGAGCCGTAATTGATTACCGGATCGCGGACCACACCAAGGGCCCACACCACAGGAGTTGAAATTTCTGATATGTTCCCGAGATCAAGGGCGAGACCAAATACGGGCCAATTGCTGTGAAGTCGGGTTACATGGTGCTAGCGAACCTTTCGGGAGTCTTACTTGGATATGACCCGGAAATTTGTGTCCTCGGTATTCAAGAGCCCACCGGTACGATTTCTTCCGAACTGGCCTCTAACGACGGCATCAACACCGGTCTGCCAGGTCATATTGGGGCTCTAAAAAGGGGAAATTAGACGGGAAGGCATGATTCGGAGACCCTACGTTAGCCATCGCATAGTAGATAGTAGCATCTTCAGCCTGATCATTGAATTCTTGCATCGGGCTAGGTGACGCCATTTGCACTTGGTGGAATACCAGATCGTCGCCTGGCGTGGTATTCCAGGTGACCTCATTCTTACTGTCTCCAGACACCCATTCTATAGACAATTGTGAATCTGAGCTGGGTTATGGAAATCAATGCCGACCTGCGCTGATGTCGGAGTAAACCTGAACTGAGTGACTTGCTCCATCAGTCGCATTCGCAGTGAGATACATATATGTGAACGGGAATGATTGGCGGACCAAATCCGTTGGCTGTTGCCGCGATGACTCCCGGTTGTAAGTTTTGGTAGACGCCTTGGACGACATACCTCAATTGGACTCAGAAAAGTGACTTCAATCTCCATGGGACCGGCTGTGAACGTCAATATTGTCCGCGTGGGAGTGATTCCAATCTTGACAAGGGCAGTAGCATTCTCGGTAATTCCTAGCCACTCCCATGTAACACCATCGATCTTGATATAACCAAGCCATCCTAGTACCTGTTTCAGAGTGGCAGGTCAATTCGGATCTAAGAGTTTAACTGAGAGTGAGAACGAACCCGGCCGTTCCAGTAGGTGGGCCAATTCCTCGGCGGCCCGCTGGTAGCTAACCAACTGTTGAAGTGTGGTGAGCGAATGGCGAGGGGAACGGCTCCAGGCCAAGGGACTTGCGCCCAGGCGAATGATAGAATTGATGCAAAGGAGGTAATATATCGTAGTGGCGGAAGAATCATTTGAAATTTGAAACCAACGAAACGATGCTCAACAGTGTTTCGTTGGGGGTGTGGTAACTGTGCGAGCACCAGTAAAATATCTAGAATCAGTGAAGCCTCCATAGTAACCCCGACTAGGATTGGGGTGGGTGCGGGGGAACTCACTGTGATAATATTCCCACAATTACAATTGCGAGTTGAACATTGAGTACCCGCCTTCTAGTTTTTCAGTGATATATATACGATGTTTGTACGATGCATTCCGGAGCCCCTGACCCCCACGCCTATCAGCGCCATCAATTCTAATCACCTTGACGCTGCTGGGGTCACGTCTGGGAAAATTCACAACTTGAAAGCTTCTCCATCTGATGATTCTGATCCCTGATCATGATCTTCCTAATTATAACACTTCTGGCATCAAAAGATGGGGAAGCAAAATCACCTATGTATTATTCAGTTTCTGAAACTCTGCTTATAACATTTGCCAAGTTGATTTTGCATGCCTTCACAAATCGCATTTCGACAACACAAACACAGTGGTAGCGCCCGTGGTTTACGGCTAGTATGACTGCCACCAGGTTCCCTTGGCGAGGGGAGCTGCGGAAAAAACCTACTCCGATGGGACCGAGGTATGTCGGGCTTGCAAGAGCTCGTAGCCATTCAAGGTAGCCCATACGAACTTGACCTTTGGTATGGTATGGCTCGAAACTTCAAGGGTTGTGGACCCCATGCAACTCGAGCGTACGTGATTCAGCTACTTGGGGTCGGGGCTGCAAGGTAGTAAATGTACTTGTAATTCGTTTGAGGCTGGTGAGTTCGAACTCCCGGCCAATACCAGTGCGTTTCATCCTCCTGTGGCGGCATTGTCGCACACGGGAGTGCTGGTCAGTTTGCATCGAGGCCGCCAAAATGAAGCGATTTACGTGTGACATGAAATCGGAAACCGAATCCAGCCACCCTACTGATAAGCCTGTCCGACGATCTGACTGATTTCACCCATCGCGCGAATCCCAATGATCCCTTTGATTGCGAGGTTAGCCCATCAGAGCTGATGCTGAGATCCGGACTTAGTTCATTGTTTGCCCAACGGGGAAAAGAACCTACAACGTCGTTTCGTTCAAGGAATTGGCTGCCGGGTAATTTGCCTAATTCTTGAGGAGGGGGTACTTGGGATAGTAAGCTCGAGTGCACACCCCGCACCCGCCCTGATGCAACTCACATAGCGGCTGACCAAAGATCCATCTCCCGATACTATTACGTGAGCCAAAGCCATGATGATCATGTCACCAGAACCTGCCACGGGGTCAGGACACAATTACACGCGATTGAAATCATATCTACTTTCGATCGCCAGGGCCTCGATGCTTGCGGTCGGAGTGTTCCCGAGGGCACTCGGATACGATGAACCTATCAGATCATCAGAACGCGGAACAAATGTGGAACAAGATTGTACCTAAGTCTGGCATTGCATAGGTGCTCGCTGGAAGGACACTGGCTTGTTGCTGCAAACTTGACCTGAGCAAGAAACCAGCCCATGACGCGTTCAGATAGAGATATGCGGGGAAGGCCGCGAACACAACTTCCGTGGGATTGACTCTCCTAATAAATATATTAGAAGATATATAATTCATCAAGCATTAGAATGCCGAGAAGTGTCGCCAACAGATTTCATAAACATCATGACGTCTGACGCATTCCACTGGCCATCTACAGACACCCATTCTAAAGACAACTGTGAGTCCAAACTTAGTTATGGAAGATCAATGTCAACCTGTGCTGATGTCGGAGTAGACCTGAACTGAGTGACTCGCTCCATGCAGTCGCATTCGCAGTGAGATACACGTATGTGAATGGGAATAACTGGCGAACCAAATCCTTCGGCTATTGGGTTGGCAACTTGGATTCACAGATTGTGATATAAATGTTGGACGACGCACCTCAGTTGGACTCAGAAAAGTGACTTCAACCTCCATGGGACCGGCTGTGAAAGTAAACATTGTCCGCGTGGGCGTGATCCCAATATTGACAAGGGCAGTAGCATTCTCGGTACTTCCGAGCCACTCCCATGTAACACCATCGATCTTGATATAACCAAGCCATCCTAGTACCTGTTTCAGAGTGGCGGGTCAATTCGGGAAATGAAAACTCTGAGAGTGAGAACGAACCCGGCCGTTCCAGTAGATGGGCCAATTTCTCAGCGGCCCGTTGGTAGGCAACCAACTGTTGAAGTGTGGTGAGCGAATGGCGAGGGGAACGGCTCCAGGCCAAGGGACTTATGTTGATGCAATGGAAGTAATATGCTGCAGTGGCCGGAGGATCATTTGAAATTCGAAATCAACGAAACGGTGTTTTGTTGGGGATGCGGTACCTGTGCGAGCATCAGTAAACTCTCTGAAATCCGTGAGCCCTCCATGGTAGCTCTAACTAGGAGTATGGGGGATGCGAGGGAACTCACGATGGCAGTATTCCTAGCACAGCTACAACTGCGGGTTGAATATTGGGCGCTGGCATCTTCGAGTTGTTCAGAGGTATATATACGGTGTTTACATGGTGCAGCCCGTGGCCCCTGACCCACAAACGCCATCAACTCACTGCGAGATCACATCTGTGAGAATTCACTAGCAACCTAGCACAAAGACTCTCCATCTGATCCTTGGCATTTCCGGCATCAAAAGATGGGAGGAGCAGGGTGGCCTATACATCACCAATTCAGTTTCTTAGACCACATTTGTCAAGTTAAAACCACAAGTTAAAACCACGGTCCAACGCAAATCACATCTCGACAACATCGTGATTTACGGAAGTTGATGTAACTGTCTTTCGGGTTCCCCTAGCTCAGGTTGGCTGGAGGGAGGTGCAGAAAACTCTACTCTAGAACAGAGATATGAAAAAAAGAGCACTGAGTAGTAGAATTATCACAGCCATTCCAGAAAATTATGAGAATTTGAAACCAATGACGTTGCACGTGTTTCCAACAAATCGGGACACGCCAAATGGGGAAATTGCTCAAGACGTCCAACCGTCGAAGCGATGACCTGAGCCTCCGTCCAACCCTTCCTTGTTGTGACCTCAAATTCTGAAGAAGTACTTGACGATACAGAACTTTTGTGAGCTGGAAAATGACCATATACAGATGAACCAAAGGATGATGGACCTTGACATTGGCTCTCAATGGCGACCCCGCTGGAGCCCGGCGTTCAGGAATTGGACCACGGCCGTGTATATTACTACTACTACCCGGGACAACTCATATACGCAACAGCTCATCAGCAAAACACAACAATGCTGTGTACTACTCTATAGTAGTCTGTAGTATATGTCTATTTGTTTATAGTGAACCATAGTGGCCATAGTGGCCGGAGTGATGGTTTGTTTTGCTGATGCTCCAGCCAGTCTAAACCAAGACTGCCCAAACCAGGCGATTTACACTATAAGTATTTACATGGGCAGATGTTTGGGTGAGAGGTGCGCCAGTGCTGCAGCCCACACAAACTCGGCGGTCGACTTTTGAGGGCTGTGGGCCCCGATGCAACTCAGGTGCGTACGCGTCGTGTAGCTACTTGGGATCTGTGATCGCGAGGTAGTAAATATATGTACAGAAACAAAAGCGACTACAAATATAAATCCCATAAGATTAGAAACCAACTACATCCGCTCTACTGATACTGCGGAGGGGCCTCATTGTCATACACCCGCTGTGCGCGAATTTCCTCCATCTCTCGCCGTAGGATCTCCACCTCGTCCCTCAGCCTGCGTGTTGCATCAACCCGGGGTGGGCTGGAGTCCAACGGCGGAGGCACGGCGACGGCTGAGCTAGACCGGGTTGCTGGGTTCACTGGTAGGGGTGGGAGCGACCGCGTTTTAGTGCCGCTCAGAGCAGGCCTGCTGTCGGGTGGATCCCCGGTTGGTGGTGTTATTGGTAACATGGATGGTTTGGTGGAGCCAAATGAAAACGAGTGAGGGTGTTTGTGCATACGAGATTCCGAATGCTGTGCCATGACATCAAGGGTGGATGGATTGGTGGGTATGAACGCTGGAGTGGGGTGCACCACATGCCCGCCGTTGGAGTTGTGGCGGCCTTTGCCACGAGGGTAAGGTTTATAAGTATAGGTATCCCCAACAGCACTAGGGATATTCAAATGAAGAGAGAATGGGTCCGAAGTGACAAGAGCAGCCGTTTCGCGTTTCCGGCGGCGCATCCATAGCAGAAAGAATAGTCCGGCTAGGCCAATGGTGAAAACGCCAGTCAATGTACCTCCAGCGATAGCCCCGACATTAGGCTTCGAATTAGAAGTCGAAGTCGGATTTGAGCCCCCAGCTCCACCAGTGTTGGGGGTAGGTGCTTGAACGGCTCGTTTTGGTAAGCTGCAACCAAATGTAAGTCGGGGGTTATATCAATTCAATGAAACGTACTTGAGTGCCAGAAACGCGAACATTGCTCCTTGGGCAGGACTATGCGTCTGTTGTTGGAACACAAACTCTGGAAGTTATCGCTAAAGTCCGTACCTGGATCTCCCGCCCGTCCCTATGACCGCACCCGACACCGCATTGTAGTCGGTGGGGAATTCTATTGTACTATTTACGGACCAGGCTCTCGAGTGTATCGAGGACACAAGGTCGTCTCTAGTCCCATTGTCTGTTGTCGTTGCTGCAGTCAGCATCGTCCAATCTAACAGTGCCGTCAGTGCACGATCTCTTTCAAATGACACTTGCACGTACGTGATTTCACTTGGTTGGGACATTGCTGTCATATGCAATTCCGAACTGCCCACCTGGATATAAGGATCCGTTATTTGATATAACATACGACCGGCATCATCTAGCTCACCTGCAGGTATCTGTGTCGCGTAGAAGGCTGTCTGGTCGTTATAAACCTACAAATTGTGAGACAATATTGGGGTGAGTACAATTTATTTCCCGCCTACCATTTGGTTTATAAAGTTCAATTTCAGGAGGCGGTCTGAGAACAGGTTGTAGATCAACGCCCAGGATGTTGATTGGCCATAAGTGGAAACGATATGGCTTGATATAACCGCCTGGCTCTCCAAATCTTGCAACATTGTGGATGCTTTATCCTTAACAACTTAGGTTAGGCCCAATTCCAAAAGAAGTGCGGCCGCATCACCTTGAACCGCGACGCGTCGTCAACCTGCCCCACGATCTGACTGATTTCACCCATGGCACGAATCCCGATGATCCCTTGATTGCGAGGTTGGGATTGTCTTGCCCATCAGCGGTGATACTGGGATCCGGGCTCAGTGTGT
>JADNYI010000148.1:0-90142 GCA_015501065.1 Infundibulicybe gibba | reverse complement strand
CTCTAGGTGTTACGAGACATCCAAGATTGAAATCCTCCAACGTCTATCACAGGATGCTGCTGACTGCAATAGTCAAGTTGCAGATATCCTCTCACCTCACCCCGATGCATATAAAGCGTATACCAGATTCAGCCACGGCTACATTGGCTTCCACGCCTCATTGGTGAGGTACCGCTTGGGAGAACTTTTTTGCGAATACTAGTAGGTTTGTTGTTGTATTACTTCTCCGTGGCCGTCTACCTATATCCTCGTTTCTTCTATCTGTTGTATGTCACCACAAGGGTAAATGTTAACCAATGTATACTATCTTCCACCTTCCTGTAATGGTGTTTGCAGATCCAAACCTACTTGTAATTGGGTGTGCCTGCGGCCGGAATATCTCGTCTAATTCCACAACAGCTGACAGACTATGCCAAAATTTGAATTGACGAAATTTTCATCACGGCTGTTGGAACGTGAATTACTCGTGCTAGTAATATTAAAACACCCTATCGCATCTCAGCCCCTTGGAGACAGTCTTTTTCTGTTGATTGTCATGGTGGGTGTGGTTAATGAAATGTTTGCGAACATCGGAAAGCATCATCGTTACTAGTTCCTACATAGCAGACGCGGCAGGGCAAGATCTGGTTACAGATTCAATATGGCCTCCCTCAAGTCTCCTCTTCAATCGGAGCCAGGGTCCTTCGTGCGTCGTCCTCGGAAATGAAAGGTGGCCCATGTTTTGGATTGTATCGGCTAGGCCACGGTGAACACACCAGCTGGCCAAGGGCATCCAAAATAGGTCGGCGATCGCCGGTTAGTAAGGATAAAATGTGGTCCTGCACCAGAAATATAACTCGACCCCATGAATTACCATCATTGGGATCGGAACCTAACCTAATAGATAGTGCCCAGCGGTGGCTCTTGTGCTGGTAATATAGATTCAGGAACCGCGGGGGGTCAATGGTTTGGTTACTTCTTTTTTGATGGAGTACACACATAAGAACGGACATCGTGATCTCTCCCACAGGCTGGACATAAAGCGTGGGAAAACTATAATCAAATGGCGGATGGATGGGAGCGACATGAATCAGGGCCCGAAAACATCGATAGCGATGGGCGGCTGCTGGCAGTAGGCAGGCATGCGTGTGAATAACATCGGAAGTCAGAATCGAATTTTGGATGGACCTGGGAGGACATTTCATGATAGGATTGACTTCAAATTGTGCAGATTCTTTTGTCGAGCGCAAGGTGGGATGTAGATATTGGTTGTTTGTTTTGGGGGTCGTCGCCGTCCAAGGTCGATTCTCCTGATGTAGGGTTTAGCGTGGTGTTTATGCTGGCAACTCGACGCGATCGCGTCCGACGTTCGAGTGGCCGTTACCCTTTTATTGGATTTTATTTCATACCCACATCTTTTCCGAACACCCAAACTCGCACGTTCGATGTCAATTACCCACACACGCTATTCTTGACAGCGGTTGTTCTTTTACAAGATGCCATTGGCTCGTGCTTCACACGTTGACTGGCTGGCGAATGGTGGGTGACTAACCACCCGCCTTATTTCGTTCTAGGCACAAAAGGTATGTTTTTTTTTCTTTCAGAAATCTATAGCCTGTAATTATCAATATACGCTCACAAGACCAGATTATCCGAAGCAGCAAAAAAAACAGGCTTGGTACCCTTGCGCCTACGTTGTGTCCATATCATCCTGGTCACGCCCTCGAAAAACTTGCTTCCGCCCTTCACGTAACACAATGCTTCCAGGAGGTCCTATCCGACGGCGCTCAGAGATCGTGCGAGAGAACTGTCCGCGGTTTCGTATTCTGGTGATGGGAAAACGAAATGCGGGAAAAACTACTATCCTGCACAAAATGACCGATACTACAGATGGCATCGTATATGTGCATGATCCTCAAGGCCAACCGGTGAGCCAGGGTCTATTCACCATCGGCACCTCCAATGTATTCTCCAAGGTCGACCCTGCTGTTATTCAACCATCAGTCGAGGTATACACTCTTTGCGAACAGGGATACACTCGTTCTTATATATCGATCGCACTTGCCTATAGCGGGGTATGAGCAACATCCGGAATGAGGTTACGTTTCCAACCAGCCCAGGGTTTGTTTTCCACGATTCGAGAGGGATAGAAGCGGGCTCCCGAGAAGAAATCGATACCCTTCAGCAATTTATTGCTGAGCGGGCCGCTGAGGATAATATACAGAAGAGATTGCATGTCATTTGGTATTTATATTTCACATTCATTTGAATTCCATAACAACGAATCAATTTAAGGTACTGCCTTCCGCTGGATAACGATCGGCCCCTTTCGGACGAAGAGATGCGGTTCTTTGAGACGGGGACACATGATGGTATGTATCATTTACGTCTTACCCTACCCCGAGTTTACCCATAGGTGTCATCAAGTCCCAGTGGTGGCTATCTTTACAAAGTGCGAATGGCGCGTAGCTAAAGCATTCGCGAGCTTGCGCTCCCAAGGATTGCATATTCCGAGAGCACAGAAGGAAGCTCCGGACATTGCCATGAAGGACATTGAAAAGATTGTCGAAAACCGGTTCGCTGCCACCAAATATCGCCCAGCAGGATTTGTTCGCCTGTCAAGTGTGTTCTAGTTTCAGCTAAATTGCGTTCAAATGCGCAACGGTTGCCAACGCTAAGTCCTTGAACAGAGATGCACGAACCCGGGTCGGGTTGCACGGACCTTATGGACAGAACCGCACAAGTGATCGACGGGGAGGTGTTGGATCATCTATTTGCGGCCGTGCGGCAGAAGGCCATTGAAGTTTCAATGCGCGCAGCGCTTCGAGTGTTAGTCTGGTTTGATCTGCGTTCCACCGATGAATTGAGTTCTCTCGGTTATTTGCAGAGTGATTTGGGACATGCAGAGGACGCACCGACCCATCAGCGAGAGGGATGTGGTGAAGGTTTTGCTATTTTTCCCCAGATGGGTGAGTATTCTCTTGCTATATCTTCTGACATTTATTCACTAACGAGTCCTAGTTTGTGAGTACCGTAGCCCCTTCGAATTGTTACTCCCTTGACCCCTTCGAATATCCAGAATGTGCGTGGGGTACATTTAAGTTCCGGATTCAACTTCATACCTCTTCCTACACAGTCGGAAGTATTTTCTCCACATCGCAGGGCTGCCAGCCCGTCGAGTGTGGTACTCCAAGATGTGAGCCATTTGAAAATCAAATTAAAAACCACTAACGTTTTCAATTAGCCGGTGAGTTCTGATGAATCAAGTAGTCTTTGTGGCTCATATCTTGCTAGGCGGTAGGTGGTCACGAAATTGTATAAAGTGCTCACCCTAATTATTCCCGATGTTACGATCTGCAGTGGGTGAGTACACAAATTCGCCTCACATCCTTTGAAGTGATGCTAGTTCCTAACCTCTGTCAAGGCTGTGAGTATTCTAGTTCCATTCGAGCGAGAGAGCAAACCTGCTCATTTCTGTTATATAGACAGTAAGTGTTGGTCCCCTGATGAGCTAAACAGACGATTCACCGATGTAGTATGTAAGTGATTATAGTGGATTTCTCCCATGATATCTCAGCCTTTAAATCAATTATAGGAGGTGAGTATCGCGATCGGTGATTGAATCTGTTTGATATTTCATCTATAGTGGGTGAGTGTCTCCGATATCCATCGAGTGAACGGTCATCCTAACTGCCCCCGTATCAGGTGGTTAGTATTTCCTCCGAACCATCCGTGGCTCGTTGACGTTCTGAGCGATATCTTTATTAGGATGTAAGTCTCGTGTTTTTTGTTCCTGCGGAGTAACGTTTATGATTTTGTTCAGGATGTAAGTGACACCTCCGCGCATTGACATCTCAACTGATAATGAAAATAGGTGGTAAGTGATTATTAGGATCTATTTGCGATTTGAACGCTGACCAAAATTTGAGGCGGTGAGTCACCTACCGGTTCAATCTTCCATTAAAATTCAATACTTCTGCCCTTTTTAGGTCGTAAGTGTTGTTCCCTGGAATTAATTTGATGATCTGCCTACCCAAATTTATAGGATGTACGATTCTTCTCTGTCATAGGGTTGCGAATGCTGATGTTATTGTAGTGGGTAAGTGTCATGGTCATGCTGTCCGTTATAACCACTCGAAAATCCACCAAAAATAGCTGGTATGCTGTTGAACCTATTTTTCTTCCTAGCCTTGACATTCATTGTTTTTGTCCAGTTTGATGTGAGTCTGGCTTGACTGTTGAGGTTATGGCTTATTGAGATTTCTTCCGGTGCAGGAGCAAGCGCGGAAGTCGCCTGTACTACTTGCTGAGGCTGCGGAAACATGGGTATTACTTTTTGCTAAGTGTCCAAATAAGCAACTAAGCACCTTCATAGTTCCGCCCAGGCGACTCCAACGACCTTCGGCGTTTAATCGCCTTTATTTGTGAGTGCCCGTCTCAAGCAATTCCAACTCACCTAGAATGCTTCCAGACGCTTGCATCCTTGCGGAATGCCTAGCTTGGGATGGCGGGGATGAACCGTGGCGTCTTCTTCCGCAAGCAATTGAGCAGTGCAGACAGTCTCATTAGCCAAAGTTGGCGACTTTGTGCGTCAAATATATCCGACCATTCGTAGGGAGTCCCGGACGACCTTGGTCCATAAGATCATGGATGCCCTGTCAGATAGCCGTCTCAGGGTGAGTATGCGCGGCTTCTCACCTTACCTCCGAACTTACATTCCATCACCGTAGCTTGATACTTGATGGTGATGCGGCGCGCGACTTTTATGTGTCATTGACAGATGTTACTAAATATAAGCTTGGGAAATTGCACATATCTTGCGTTAGGTGCTCCAGATGATTTAAGTGACTTTACTTCGTATTCGACGTGGCACTTTCAACACACCTGCCTGGCCAGACCAAGGGCCCCGAGCTGGATCCCGCTTGCTGGCTCACTAGATTTTGGCATGGGAGAAAGGAAAACAAGGCTGAATAAATCAGTGGCGCACGTTTGTGCATATGATTGATGCCATTGGGTTTCACATGGGATGTCATGCATCATGCATCACCGAGCAACCTTTGTGCATGGACTTATAACATTAATAGCGCCGTTGGCACATCACATCAACTCCCTCACGCTAATAGTGCCAATTCTGGATTCTAGGGGCCGAAAAGTCACGGCCATCACTCCATGGGCCTTCCAAAGGCCGGACCTGATTGATGCGTCCACCAAGGATTCTTTGCTCACGAGACTAAGTATAAGTATTCCGTGGGGATCTGGTGAGTATAGGGTTTCCCGATTTGGTGCCATTGGTTCCGGAGATATAAACCATTCTCACATTCTTTCAACCCGATTACCCCACCATGCCCGTCCCATTCTCCACTGACGATGATCATAGCACGATACACGCGCGCAACTACGCGCACGCCCGGGTCGTGAAGGAACATTGCGACCGGTTCCGAATTCTGGTAATGGGGAAGCGGAATGCGGGCAAAACAACCATCCTCCACAGGATGACTGATAGCGATGAGGGTGGTCAGGTATTCGTTCGCGACCCTAGGGGTTTCCTGGTATGTGGTACCATTGCGCCATTCTACATTACTAAACCTCAACAAGGTTGATGCTTCAATTATAAATCCATCTATTGAGGTGCTTTCCCTTATCATCCGTACTCTTTCGAGACCATTGATAATGGGCCCGGATTTCAGCGAGGACTGAGTAACATCCATGACGAGATTACGTTCCCAAGCAGTCCAGGCTTCGTCTTCCACGATTCAAGGGGAATTGAAGCTGGCTCGCTGGCGGAGGTCGACACACTCAAGGAGTTTATAGCTGCGCGCGCTAAGCTGAGGGATCTCTCGCAGCGGTTGCATGTAATCTGGTAACGGAAACGTTCTTCTACATGTTCCTCCACTCATTCGTTAAAGGTATTGTCTACCTATGGACAATGACCGCCCGCTTTCCGAGGAAGAAATGAGATTTTTTGAGACCGGAACTCAGGGAGGCTAGTGACGGCATTACATTCCCCAATTTGATTTCTCATCAAACCAACAGTCCCAGTCATTGCTATTTTCACCAAATGTGAATGGCGAAAGACAAGAGCATTCTCAGAGCTTCGACGTCAGGGTGCCACCGTGTTCGCAGCCAAGAAGCAAGCAGCGGTGAAGGCATTCGAAGAAATTCGGGAGATTGTCACATTGGGATTCAAAGACATCAAATGTCCCCCGGCCGGATACGTCTGCCTCCAAGGTGAGAACACCTGCCTCCTGACTTGTACTGCTATTTATGGCACACAATTTCATCACATCAGAGATGAATCAAAGCGGCTCTGATTGTTCGGAGTTGCTACATCGGACCGCGGAAGTCATTGATGAAGAGGTCCTGGGTCAACTCTTCTCTGCCGTCAAACAAAAGGCTGTCGAAGTCGCCATGAGAGCCGCACTTCGGGTGTTCGTCGCATTTACTTTGAATTCGTATAATCCAATAACTAGGTCCTTTGTTTCCAGAGCTATTTGGGATGCCCAGAGGGCGAAGAAAAAGGATCGTATCGAACAAGATATCGTGAAAATGTTGATATTTTTCCCCAAATGGGTACGCGTTCAACCCCCTATTAATATTTATAAAATACATACTGACTTTGGGGATATCAGCCTGTATGTCCTTACATTCCAGAGCTGCCTTTAGTCACCTGCTAACTATCAAGTTTAGCAGGTAAGATTGATTGATCAGTACATTTCGCCGGATAACCTACATACTCGGGTATCCAACGTAGACCGTATGTCCATCACTTTCCATGGCTATCATCAACTCACTCAGTGAACAGTTGGACGTGTTCCTCCCGCAACGCAAGGCGTCAGCGTCACAAATTGCACCACCATCTGTAAGGGATACACTGATTAACATCGGACAAGCATTGACCTCTCACCCTTCCGGCCCGTGTTTAGGTTGTAAGTATCTCAGATTGATCTTTAATTCTCCTACTCACATTTCCAGGCTGTAAGTAGTAATTCGGGGTTAAGTGTACTTCAGCTGAAATAACGGTCTCCGATTTTTAGTGGGTGAGTACTTTACATACCTATGACATCCCGCGATGTTGACGTTAATACTACCATACAGGCTGTGAGTAAAAATCTCTCTGGGTTACCACATCTGTCACCTTTTTGACAATGCCTGCCGTTTACAGACAGTAAGTCATCCCGCTATTAATCCAGTACCGACACACTGACTCCCTCATAGTATGTAAGCAATCAACTGTCTCCATTCCAACTTCTCTGAGATTTATATCGAACGCTATGTTTAGGATGTGAGTTCCCCGCCATGATTCCATCAAATTCTGTGTCCAACTTATAACTCCCGCATAGTGGGTAAGGCGATCTAAATCTTGCGATGATCACACGCTTACGAGGCAACCGCACCCGCCCCATAGGTGGTAAGTTATTTTAGTTCTCAAAAAATAAATGAACGGCTCATATCATGAACCTTAGGATGTAAGTTATTATATGAAATTAACATGTCTCAATGCTTACGGGTTCCCCGCAAATGTGTATTAGAAAGTGAGTCATACCTTCTCGCTCTCCTGCTTGTGGTTTACAAACGTTGTTTATAGGCGGTACGTGTCCCAAGTATCCTCTCGTAGGAACATGACTGATAGATAGTATTTGGGTGTAACAGAAAGTGAGTTGGTTCGATTTAGGCTCTTGTGATTACCGACCTCATGGCTATCTTGCGCAGGTTGTAAGTACAGTTGATCGTAATGTATCACACTCACCCCTTCAACTTAATTTGATTGCTACTGGCAGGAAGTAAGTATATTTCCATATGATTAGTTGACACCGTGACTTAACCTTCAAAATACGTAGTGGGTACGTGGCTTCTTTTAGTCCCTTGTAACTTTCTGGAGGATGCCGATTTTTTTTAGCTGGTGCGTAGTTCCACTAGCTTTCCCAAAAAATTAAAATTTCTAATCTTGAAGTAGGATGTAAGTCCTTCACCTCCGCCTAATGCCTGGATATATAACAATGGTGTTGCTCTAGCCTAATGGGCAAAGCGCGCCCCGCATACTGGCCGAAGCTGCCAAGATATGGGTAAGAGCCCTTCCCTTCGACAAAAAAAATATTGACCAAACTTAACAACAGCTTCGTCCCAACGACTCGGTTGAAATGCGCCGACTGATAACCTTCGTCTGTAAGGCCACAGTCCTCTCTGAGGTAGTCTTTATTCACCCCCCGAAGATGTTTGTGTCATATCGGAATCCCTCACCTGGGAAGAAACCGATACACCATGGACCCAACTGGAGGAAGCAATCAGAAAACACAGAACGTGTCCCGGGATGCCCGAGGTCGGGGAATTTGTACGTCGACTGTTCCCTGACGTCACCAAGGTCTCGCGGACGGTTTTGGTGGACAAACTAATGGCCGTCGTTATGGAGACTCGGTTGAGGGTAAGCCGAATATTTGATGTCCATGGCTTTTCAGAGATGAACCCCTTGAAGCTTTAGCTCGGTTGATATCGCCTGAGGGTGTGGCCTGGTGGCAGTTATTTATAGGTATCTCTATGGTATATATTTGTTTTTGGTGATGTAGCTCTCTGACATTATACCTTCAAATCTTGGAAAGTTGCCGATCTGTTATTCGATTCGTTAATAGATATATAGATATCCCGCGGAATAACACAATTTGGCCAGCAACGGATTGATGGGCTGACAAAAAGTCAGACATCAAAGGAGGATGGGGTGTACTATTATTGCCAATCTTGAAGAATGACGTATCGGATCACCTTGTTCGCGATCCAGTGTTTCAGCTCTAGCTTCATCACATTAATGTCGCATTCGACGTCGACGAAATCTCAACCAGATTCACCTTCGACCATAATGCATAATAGGCCATCTATCAGGTAATGACTAGAATGGATCGCTGTTCGATGATACCAAGCTAGTGACCCACGCGGGGCAGCAGGTAAAACAGATCGACGAACGAGAAGTGATGGTCAAGACACTTAAACAACAATTAACGCATTACAACGATGCTCTTCAAATATATATGGATCTTGTCTCCATCCCTCAAAAATTCACTGGGTGATTCGGATAAAAACCGTGCGCTGATCGAAACGCTGATATAACTCCCGGCCACTCATGCATTCTCAGTTCGGATAGCACAAAAGCAAGCCGCAGAAATATCTCGAGAGTGTGACATACTCAACGGAAATATTGAAGCGCTTAGCACTGGACTCCCGGAAGCAAATCGGCGATTCAAGGAGAAACAGCGAATGGATGAAGAACGTTGGTGTAAAGTACGGGCACGACAGCCACCGAGTCCAGGATGCAGGAATTACAGCAACGCGGATCCAGTCACAGTTTGCATCCCTATGATCTCCCACGAGCCCCCCCGCTCGCTCAAGCAGCTTACTACATTAAGCTACCGAACGTGTTTCCGGCATCACTCCTATCCTTCATAATTCGCCCTAACCTATGCATTCTCGACTTCCTCATAATCGGTAATTTTGTATGGAGGAACGCCCACCACTATATATTTTCCCTCTGCTGCAGTTTCTGTTTCCTTCAGTACATGTATCATCCACGACACTTTGAGATTTTTGGTCGGTATATTGATGAATGGTATGGCAAAAGTCGAGGCAACACTTGTGAGTGTAATTTTATCTGTGCTGGACATCGCGGATGAGTTCTCTACCAAGCACCGAACTATCATTTAGTGTACTCTCGAGAACGCGAAATCAGACAAAGGAGGCTGGACAAGAGGCTAGCATATTGGCTACATAGCGACGTGGAAATAGAGGATTCTGTATCACAATTTGTATTGAACCACCATAACAATGCATCAGCCCTGCAGGGGGTGCTACAAATGTGAAAGGGTAGGTTGACGCGATGGGCTGTTATACACTTTTGTGGTGGAATCCTAAGATACCAGCTGAAATATCATATTCACGAAGACGAGAGTCGGGTTTATGACACTAAAATGGGAATTGTCGAGGAAGGAGAAGAAAACCACTGTATCGGGGAGAACCACCATACCTCAAGAGCTGGGGGGACCCCCGCGACTCAACTCCACGATAGCTCGCCGGGGCCCTAAATCATGCACCATGCCCCCCTGAGTGCTATCAGTTGTAGCACTACGAGCCGCTAGGACTCCAGTTGACTTAGACGTTTTCGCCCATGCCAGGGAAGTTGTAGCTGTTGGCAGGCACAGATGGTCGGTACCCAGCTCGTCAAAGCTAGTTCTCGCATTGAGCCTGCAGAATAGCATTAATGCAACTCGGGTCGGACACCCGAGGTAGAATGGTTGGACTCACAAGGCTAGGAGGCCCATTGCATAGGCTGCAGCCCGGGGGATGGCATCAGCACCGGAATCAAGACCATTAATGGGTTAGGAGGAATGAACGCTCACAATTGGCGAAAGGAAGCCTATTCCTAGGAAAAGGTCTAACAGAATTCAAAATTAATCAAGCGGCGTTCGTTTAAATCCGTCAGACCTACAAAAGTTGGTATTTCTGTAAGATTCACCTAATGCCAGATAACAGTGATTATAGGTGCAGTGCAAAGGGATCGACATAGATTTACCATGAGGACAACGGCGACGGACACCACGCTTGAAGCCCCATTCATCCGTGAGCCCGAATTCAATGAGGTGATAGAAGTGGCAACGACATACCTGGTGAGTGCACCAGTCTCTACCCGTAGGGTCTGTTATCATAGTGGGGCACATGCGATATAAGAGTAACTCACGAATCGTCCACCGCATCAACTTATCCACCAAACGTCGCGTCCTGCGCAATGCAAATCAGAACCAAACTGCGAATCCGATGCGTAATGCGCACGCACCGTTTGAGCCCCATCATCCGGCTGCGCCAGAGCTGATGGCACATCGATATGGCAATAAATGTATCCAGGACTACGCTGGCTACGAAGGATGTCGTGATTATCCACCTCGACTCTTGCATAGCCTCCCTCCATTCAGGTGCGGCGTGGGATACTTGCTTCGCCCAAGCAAATCCGGTCCCGAGCTCCACCCCCGCTAGCGTGCAGCAACACGCCAGTATATATCTGTTGTGACTAAACCTGTACATCCGGGTGATGTAGATCCCCTACGGAAGAATCAGATGGTATCATCACCCTTGGCGGTACCAACAAACTGTATAGCACCGACGGCGGTTATCCCCACTGCGATAAGAATCGGGAATTCAAGGGAAATGACAACCTCTTCGGGCGGCAGGCGGTAACCGGTGACAATGGCGCCATGATGATCCAGAATTCGCACACGGCGAGAGTCATGCAGCCGAACCTAGACATTCCAGCATCCACAGAGGTTTCAGGTCAGGTGCCAGAAAGCTATTGCTACATTAACGCGCGGTGACATACCAGATGTAGGCAACCTGACACAGAGCAAGGGATTAAAACTTGGGACCGAGACGAGCTACCTTGAAGGGATGGAGGACACACCGTGGATTTTAGAATATTGCGGTCCCGATGGAAGAATTTGTGAAAATAGGTGCATGCCTGCATGGAATGCATCCAGCGAATAATGCTGAAACCAAGTACAATGCCACAACGACACCCCAAGTTTCTTCAAATGTGGACTCTACATGTGGATGTGGGGCATCGCCAGGCATAGGAAGCAGTGTGCGGATTTTGCAGCCAGATCATGTGTTAAATACACGGTGGCAGGTGGGGGAAATGCGAAAAATGCACTATTCTATGATGGGACTGTGGGGGCACGATCACTGATGTACGCCCGTAGCCTAAATTAAAATCGAAATCATCAATCCTAGAGCGGAATAACACGATGCATCAATCACCCCCATGATACATGATAACTTTTCAGTGCGATTATCGAGTCCCTTCCAAAATAAACTTCAAGTTGTTGGAGCATCGCAACATTCCAGCATTGACTCGGAAGGGTTCGTGGAGGAAGATTGCAAGAGGCCCCAGCATAGTCTCCCGCAGGCAGGCTACGTATAGAATATAGATGCCGCTCCTTTCGGTCATACGGGATGATATGATCAAAAAACCATGATCAGGACCACGAGGTTGAGGGAGGTATTATAGTAACAGCTGATTAAAAATAGTCAGGACGAGAACAAGAAAGTTTCGAACATTATAAAAAAATTCCAGGTCTTGGCCTGTCCCGGTTTATCGACATTCCGTGGGTGTAGTACTATTACTAGTTGCGACCAACTCCCGCTCATGCCTAAGCCTTGCGATGTAGATATGGCAGGAATCGATGGTTTTCGGGGTTAGGGCCGCCGCCATTGCGGCGGAAACTCATATCTTCTATATGATCCCCCACGGTTGTAGAGTTGAAATTTGAAAGTTGAGGTTGAGGGGCCAGCTCGAAGGGATATCCGATAGCACATATCGTGTATTTCTACCTGCGAGGCGCTACTTGCAGACATGCAGATTACCACACGTTTGCCCTCAGGCTCTCTTGGGATATTTATGGGAGCCGGCCCGGGCTAAGTTCGCGAAATTGCGATCCTTGTAAGCATTCCGTTCGTTGAAAAGCCTATGTTCTCCTAAATGGTGTTGGATTCATCTCTGAAAGTGGAGGAAATGGTAAATTTGATCATGGAGTCGGCATAACGTGACGGTGCTCTAGCCAGCCAGCCTTCGGTCCAAACAAGTCACAAACACTAAATTGCTTAGCTTCGAGTTATCACTGCAGGCGCCCAAAAATTTTCCCCCAGGAAAAATGCAATATGAAAAATGTCTCGTGTTCTCCGAGTCATTTTTCCCAAGGGGAAATTCCAAATTTATATACAAGTAAAACAGAATTAATATAAATCATTTCTCCCCCCTTTGTTCATGGGGAAAATGTGACATTTTGCTGCCCATTTTCCTCAAAGTAAAAATGCAAAATTTTCATCCCATTTTCTCCAGAGTGATGTAATACATTTTCATAAGGAAAATCCAGGGAGACATCGCATTTTCCTTGTGAAAATGTATTACATCACTCTGGAGAAAATGGGATGAAAATTTTGCATTTTTACTTTGAGGAAAATGGGCAGCAAAATGTCACATTTTCCCCATGAACAAAGGGGGGAGAAATGATTTATATTAATTCTGTTTTACTTGTATATAAATTTGGAATTTCCCCTTGGGAAAAATGACTCGGAGAACACGAGACATTTTTCATATTGCATTTTTCCTGGGGGAAAATTTTTGGGCGCCTGCAGTGTATATGTAGTTGACCCCCACCACTGTCAGGAACCGGGGCCTCCTGCCGAAACCTGCATAATATTATGTCCTCCATGACTACTTTACATCTCCTTTCTCGCGCCGCGTCGGTGGTATGCGTATACCCACTCTGCCGAAATTGCGCGCGAATATGAGCACGAATATGAGCGCATGCGGTGAAGCCTCAGTGCCCCCATGGCTGTTTCCCAGCGCAGGGCGTCCTCTGCTACTACATGGAAGTCAGGCGAAGGTGCCAGTGCGTATCCTTGTTGTTTTCTTCCCCTGCTGGGCTGACCTGTACGTTCTTTCATGCGGCATTAGCTGACATCGCCCTAATGCAGAAGTTACAGGAGGAGATGTAGTATGAAGAGAAGGTTGCGAGTGAGGAGAGCGGGGAACCGGAGCTCTTGAAGGCCTTCAAAGAAACTGGCATGTGGGCTGTGAGTATCCCATTTTCGTACTCTTTCTCGTCCAACCAATCCATGCTTTTGATTTCCTTGTTGTCGTCTTTGGCTGATACATTTTCCAGATTGAAGACCTCCCAGGAAATGATGAAATCACACTTTCGCGCAAATTTGGAAACGAAAAGTAATTTATTTGCACCTAGCATCCACCAATGACTGACTCTCGTTCCTATAGATGTTCAGCATCGCGGACCTCCAGGCCGAGGAGGAGGACGCCTACAAGAATGAGAATGAAGCGGCTGAGGATGGCTCTGAGGCCTTAGAGGCAGACGAGGTTGGGCAAACATACCCTATTCGCGCGTCGCTCGCCATCACCAAGGTATGTTTTTTTTCGTCCCTGGGCAGGGGAACGCTACCATACTATGCTAACATATTCGATGACCAGACAAATTCTCCGAGTGCCCTGAACATCAATATGATTGCGCAAGAAGGAGACTTCATTGTTGACAACATCGCTTTCTATAAGGACGCTGCACTGGGTACTGAATTGACCACTGAGGCCGGTTGGAAGCGCCGTTGAGTGTACCTCGACCCTCAGGTACATTGGTCTTTTTTGTACAGCTGAATACCTTTCGCTCACTTATTCGATTGTTTTCTCCTTCGTCTCCTCATTTGGACAATGCTCCCTATTAGTTCGACACACTCGACGTAACTGCGCAAGAAGAGTTCGAGCGTTTCCTCCAGGAGCGCGGTGTCAACGAGAGCGTCGCGTTGTTTATCCCGAATATGCAGAGTACAAGGAACAGTCGGTGGGTGATCCTATGTTCAGCTTTCTCTTGCATCGGTTTAACTTGAGCTCTTAACAGGAATACGTGAAATGGTTGGGCAACGTCAAATCATTCATTAAACTCTAGACAATATCTACAACGCAATGCAGTTGAGCACAAAAGGGCGTGAGCGTCCACCCACCACTATTCCTACATACGTATGCAGTAGGACGCACATCTATCTGCTATAATTTCACATGACCATCTGATAAATCGATTATATCCCCACTCTACTAGTTGCGTGTCGGTCACTCCATACGTTATATTATTCAGAACTTCCATGTGAGATGAGGTTAATGTTGATGATTGATGCCATTTGCATCAATATGGTTGTTGGGTTCGACTGGCAATTATGAACCTCAGGCATTCCAGGTCCCTCTTAGCTCAGTGGTAGAGCGCGTCACTAGTATCACCATGCTATGACGAGGTCAGTCGGCTAGAGGGAATATCATTTTTCCCACTCATACATTAGTGTGTTTGTTAGGAATATGTTTCCCCGCTCTCAGCTTATGCCATTCTTCGATTGAGTAGTGTTAGAGTTACTGATAGATCGGACCCACCCCCAGACACGACCAAAATTCAACCAAACTTTGAATATCCCCCATCAACTTTGATGGTTGTCCCTACACAATATGCTCCCATTCCGCTCACCAAAAACAATACCATACTCGCAATCTCCTCTGGGCTGCCAAGGCGGCCCAGGACGGTCTTCGACGCGAGGTCTGATCTGGCCCGCGTGTTCCTGGGACCTGAGTGTGGCTCGGAGTCAGGCTCCTCGAACGCCTCCAGGAGCGGCGTCTCGATTGGGCCTGGACACACGGTATTGACGCGGATGCCTCATTCGTTTTTAGCGGTCTTCCCTAAAAAAAATTGCGTGAGGGGACACACCTTTCGGGCCAAGCTCGAGTGCTGCAGTAAGCGCAAGTCCGCGGGCGGCGAACTTCGAGGCGCTATACGCTGCGAGGCCCGGCGCGCCTTGGCATGTACAGAGAGGTTACTTCAAGGAGTTAGCGGGGCGCAGCGCTCACCTTCAAGCCCAAGTTGAGATGAAATGACTACAATAGCTCCCTTATCACGTTCGGTGTTTCGGAGCATTGCACGGGCGGAGTGCTTGATTCCCAGGAAGACTAGATGGCATCAAGATGAGCCGACTTTACGATGAAGAGCAGCACCTACCCCCGCGGGCATTCACAGACATAATCCTATCCCACGCATCCCCATCGGCGTCGATGAACGGGCTGGGTGCCTCGCAGATGCCCGCGCATTGAACGCTGATATCCACGCGGCCCCATTTTTCCATCGCGCTCGCAACGTACGACGCGGTGTCGTTCTCGGATGATACGTCGGCTGCCTTTAGAAGGACGCGATCTTCGGATGTTGGGGCGTTAAGGACGACAAGCGCAGATTCCAGGGATGCGAGCTTGAGATCAACAAGCACCAGACCGAGGACGGAGGATTCAAGAAACCGTTTGGCTGTAGCTAATCCGATACCACCTGCACACAATTCATGTCTGAATGACAAGGGCTGTGATGAACGCACTGGCTGCTCCCTACAAGAGTCGTATCAGGCTGCTGAGTATTACTGAGAATTACTCACTGTGATGATAGCGACCTTGCTTTCCAAAGTGAGTGTGCTCATCTGTGCTGGTTTTTGAATGTGGGGTAGCACTACTGGAGGGACCTCGACAGGTGTGATGTTATCTAGCCGATTTGAATCCTGTGAATTCAGTGGGTGTCAGATGACGGTGGTAGTTGATGTGGTCATACTTATTTGTGGAGACGTAGCAATGGTTCAATATCAAATTTACTTAATAGACATGATTGTGGGTGCGGGACGAATTTGGGGCATAATCCCACTGCGATGCTTGGCCCAGGAGCCGCGTTCTCGCGTTGAGTTTGTATAGAGGTTAAAACGTTAAAGCTCAGTGAAAATCAACTATGCTCGGGTCGGTCGAGGTCGGCTGGAAGCAGCGAGACATACACAAGCCGACCAGAGCCAATATTTTAGACTATAGCAGGTGAGAGTATGTGTGCATCTGCTAGTGTCGGAGAAATACAGATACACATACTATGTCACCATCAGGCAACATCAATTGGAATGGGGATAATTTTCGAACCTTTTCGGACCGATTTTGAGTGATTCTGATACCAAAGGAATCAAAATTGTCCGAAATTGACTGATTGTATACGATCTGAACTGATACAGAAGGAATCGACGTTAAAGCCAAATTTATTTGGTCTGCTTTTCCGAGTCAAGTTGATCGATTGAAATGTTTAATTAGAATCGACCTGAAAACTAGCGATTTCGGATCCGCGTCGTTGGTCACAGCCAGTGATAGTACTACGCCGTGGCCCACGGAATATCGACAGGCGGGAACAGGCTGAGGCTTGGAGCATTTTTTAATGACTGGAACTTTCAAATTTCCCGACCGTATCGTTACTACAACTCTCGGCGACGGCCTTGATCCTGATCATGATTTTTTTCAATCACATCACCTCGTATCACCGAAAGGAGCAGCATCTATACTTAGCCTGGCTGCAAGGGACTATGCTGAGGCCTCTTGCAACCTTCCGCCATGAACCCTTCCAAGTCAGTGCTGGAACTCTCTAGTAACATCCCAACAGGAGACTTCATTTCGGAGGGGACTCGATAATCACTGTACGTCTATGAAGTGATCATATGGTTCTTTTCTATTAATGGTTGGGGTGTAGTTGGGCTACGGACACATCAGAGATCGTGCCACTGATTTCTGCCATTATAGAATGTATTTCCCTGACCTGCCGCTTATTTAACGCACAGAATCTCCCCGGGCTGCAGCATCAGTACACTTTCCATGCCTGGTGACATGTACACCTCGCAGGTAGAACCCACATTTGAAGAAACTTGGGGTGTTGTTGTGGTATCGCAATTGGTTGCAGCAGTAGTCAATGGATGCGTTATCGTGCAGGCATGCACCTATTTCAACAAGCATCGGGATCATTACATTCTAAAATGCATGGTACGTCCTCCATCCCTTCGAGGTGGCTCGTCTCGGTTTCAAGTTTTAATCCCTTACTCTGTGTCAGGTTGCCTACATCTGGTGCGTCGATGTAGCAATAGCTTTCTCAGGACCTGACCTAAAACCTCTGTGGATGCTGGAATGTCCAGGCTCGGCTGCGTGACTCTCGCCGTGTGCGGATTCTGGGTCATCCATGGCGTCATTATCACGGGGTACCACCTGCCACCCGAAGAGGCTGTCATTTCCCTCGGGTTCTCAATTGTGCTTGTAATAACAGTGACCACGATCGGCACTACACAGGTCTGTGTTAGTACCGCTGAGGGTGATGATTCCGTCTGATTCTTCGGCAGGGGATCTACGTCCTTCGGATGTACAAGTTTGGTCACAACAGATATCTATTGGTGTGTTGCTGCGCGCTGATTGGGATGGAGGTTGGGACTGGATTTGCTTGGGCGAGACAAGTAGCACACGCCGCACCTGAATGGCAGGTGGCAATGCAAGAGTCGAGGTGGATAATCACGACATCCGTTGTATCCAGCGTGGTCCTGGATATATTTATTGCCATATCAATGTGTTACCAGCTCTGGCGCAGCCGGATGATGGGGCTCAAACGGTGCGTATGCATTATACATTGGATTATCAGCTTAGATTTGATGTTGATTGCTTAGGACACGACATTTGGTGGATAAGCTGATGCGGTGGACGATTCGTGAGTTGCTCCCGTATTGTGTGTTCCCTGCCATGATAGTGGGTCCCGCGGGTAGAGACTGGTGCATTCACTAGGTATGTTGTTGCCACTTCCATCCCCTCGTCGAATTTGGCCTCACGGATGAGCGGGACTCCAAGCGTCGTCGGCATCGCTATGATCCTCGTGGTAATCTCCTTTGATCCCATTGCATCGCACCTATAATCATCTGGCATTAGGAAAATTTTGGCGGAAAAACCAACTTTTGTAGGTCGACAGACCCAAAGAATACTGCTTAACCAACTTTCATACGGACCCTCAGACCTTGTACTGGGAGTAGGCTTCGTTTCGCCTAATTGTGAGTGTACCCACCCCCCCAGCTCATTAATGGCCTTAATTCCGGTGTTGATGCCACCCCCGAACTGCAGGCTACGCATTGGGCCTCCTGGCGTTGTGAGTCCGACCGTTCCACTCCGGGCGCCTGACGCGAGTTGCATTGACGCTATTACGCAGCCTCAATGCGAGGACTGGCCTCGATGAGTTGGATACCGACCATCTGTGCCTGCCAACAGTTACAACTTCCCTGGTGTGGGCGAGGTCATCTAAGTCGGCTGAAGTCCCAGTAACGCATAGTGGTAGCACTCTGGGGGATGAGCGAGCTACAGTGGAGTTAAGCCGTGGAGACCTCATCTCTTAAAGTATTTCACTTATAATTGTACGTGTGTCCTCGCAAGTACTAGTGTAGATCTCCAAATATAATATACACGCAGGCTGGCGACCTTGCCTTCCAGAGTGAGAGCGCTGCTCTTGGAATGTGGGATGGCACTGCTGAGGAAGGACACCAACAGCTTGGACGTTATGTACTGTCACGGCCGATTGGTGTGAACTCGGCCATGTCGTATGGCGGTGGTAGTTAATGTGATCACATTGGTGGAAATGTAGCAATGGTTCAATGTCAAGTTAAATGGAAATGATTATGGGTGAGAATGCACGCGTGCACGTGGGACTAGAGCTAAGAGGTTCGATTAAGCGGATGTTCGTATCGATTAGGGAGGGGAATAGAACAGAAGTCAAACAGCGTGCCATCAATTGGCTACTGGATCCTGCCAGTGCCGTGTCCGCTTGCACGACTGCTTAATACTTACAATAGGAGTACCGCAGAATCCCCCACTGGTGACCCAATATGTGTGCCTAATAGCTTGCCAGTCCCCCATGCGGTGGCATGCCTGCCGCCATAAATGCAGACAGCTCTTCGTCTGCCTCCTTGGCCGTTGCCATTTCGGGCAGGTTCCGAACGAACTTGGGGCATAGTCCCATCGCGATGCTTGCAACTGCGTCCTCGCGTTGAGTCTGTATATAGGTCAGGACTTATAGTTAGAACCAGGGTGTGGCCATTCAGATGCACTGGGAACGCACAGGCCAGGAGGCAGCATACATAGCCTGTGGGGTCAAGTATTACAGTCAGCGGAAAGTGAAAGTGGGACTGGCGGCACATACAATCCGATTCGAGGGCGCAGAGCCCGACCCATAGCACTAGGGAAAATGCATGATTATAAGCCATCGCTCAGGTTGAAATGGCTTACGGTTGTGTTGACGATTCCACTAGTGGTGTTGGATTAGTAGGGGAGAAAACACTTGATTATCTTACCGCGACCATCATCGTGACCGCCACCGCGCTGGAGCAGCGCAGCGTTCAGTAGTGAAATGAAAAAATCAGGGATTACTGTACCTCGTCACAAATGCTGTCTCTGGGTACACTCTCGTTAAATATTGGGCAGCGGTTTAGCCAAATAAACTTATAACTTACGAACCGTCCACCGGATCACTGTATCCACTAGATACTTCGTCCTTCGTATACCCATTAGCAAGCATTCTCCAGCACCACCAAAATTCAAATGATCATCACCTCTTCAACCCATCCTCCCGGCCTTGCCACAGCTGGATGCAAATTGACAAGGTTATCCCCACGTCCAAGGCCGCGCTGATCGCTAAGAACAGAGTCCAGATCCAGGACAGCTGGAGGCTCCACACATACATCTGGACCGCGCTGGCGCGGTGGGCTAGGCGAACGGCAATTGTTAACCCCAGCCCGAGTTCGAGCGCCTCCACCACACAACATGGCACCAGGATCCACATGCGGCGGTTGAATTTGTGCATGCGGTAGATATACACGCCCTGAATCATAAGGGTGGATGAGCGCAAGTACATATAGGGTTATAACGGTAGGGACCTGTACGGAACAACGGATAAAGACCTGCAGCACGACCGTGATTGAGAGCCCGATGGGAATGGTGACATTGAAAAACGGCTGGAAGTATCCAGTAATGATGATACTGTGCATTTCCCATGTCTCGCAGGCGAAGTGTAGTGTGCTGGCGAGGCTACCATCGAAAACCCCGTCATGTTATGTTACGTCTGATCAATTTGGACGCACCAGATAGCGGCAACCTATGGGGGCATGAAGCGTGATAAACATGGGTTTCAGGGTACAAAGCAGAAGCACGCACCGTATATTTCATCATGGGCGGGTCTGTCTTGAATTTCGAAAAGTAGGTATGAGCTTGCATGGCAATGCACCCATTTAACACTCCTGCTAGCAGAATGCATATCGTTATTCCCCCCCAGGCCTCCGAGAATGATGAAGGTAGCATCGCGCTCTGTTTAGGCGTAGGGTTTGGAGTGATATAGGTTAAATGGAGTTCGGAACCTAAAAACGCAGATAGGATCCGGCGGGGGTTGATCTTATATCATTTTCGGAACACCGGTGTTCATAATTACACACCAAGTGGTAGTGATACATTAACAACTGGGGAGAACGTGCCATAACAAAGGGGGGGTGATGTATTATTAGAAGCGTCCATCGTCATGGCAGATTGTGCGCTGTACAATTCCTAGTCACAGAAGGATGATACACCAACATGAAGCATGGGCTGACACGGGACGAAGAGTGATGATACGAGTGATGTCGAGGTCGCGACGCCATTGAACAGCTCACAGCAGCGGGAATCAGGGGGTTTAACGGTGCAACTTCGTACATGCGAAAAACCCAACAACCGACTATCTCTTGTGTTCAGGACCCCCAGCCATTACGCACGAGCTATCCCCGCATTGGATCATGGCATCCTGGAAGTTGAAGCGAGTGCGGGATAGCCTCCCAAACCCTATCATCATCTTACGTCGTCCATCACATGGGATACCGCACAAATTCAGAGGCTCGGGCTCGTGTGACTATTTCACGCACATTCGTCCTGATGGTCCTACATATCTCAGGCCAACATCATTGCGGGCTGGACTATAAATGACACGTACCAGTTCCTGGGACGCGGAGCTGGCTGGGGGTTTGGGCTCTGTTGCTCCCCAACAATGTTCGTCGAGAAGGGGTGGGAGGTCTGTGTGAACAAGAGAATGACAGTATGTGTGGGGAATTTTCTTGAGCGAATCTTGTCTGTACCATATGCACTACGGCACACTGCTGACCGGCATATCCCCGGGCTTGATTGCTGTGGCAGACGCATTCATCGGTAATCGATCGCGTTGCCGTGGGGAATAGGCTTTCTTGAGCATAATTTAGTATCATACCCAATTTCTGTGCGCCTTCCGATATCTGGTATCCCCAACAGGCCCAGTTGACGGGCGACACCGGACGGCCCAACGCTACCGAGGGAAGAATAACATTGTATCAAGCGCGGCTTCAATACACAATCAGCCATGCGCATAAGTGATAACTCGTACCCTTAAGATGTCATATGTTAAACGGCTTGAAGATTGCGCGCCAGTGATATGCAATTCATACCCGATCTGGATCTAAAGCGCGATGCGCAGTTCGCAAACGACGCCAAAGTACCACACCACTCGAAGTGTGGGTAGCCAAGCGCTGAGTCCTGGGTGAGAATATGATGCAATAGTGCTGGTGGGTGTGTCGGGAGAACTTGAGTTGCTGGTACCGGATCAAGTAGTTGTCCAATAATAAAAAGGTGTTTATATCGTTGATACATTGTCCCTCAAAGCAATCTGGAAGCTTGGTAAAAAATCAAAATTTGAATAGCAATGGGGGCAATAACAGACCGAGGAAAATAAGAACCTACCGACCACATACGATGTGAATCTACCAGCTTCCCGACCTCAATGCACAACTACGATCCACCTCCAAAATTTGCTGAAGGCCCAGAATAAAGTCTATAGCGGTCGTATCGTCAAGATCAGCACCTGAGGCCTGAGGCCTTGGGAAAGAGGGTGGCGTGGGCATGAAACGTGAACAACTGATGGCCATGGAGAACCTAAGCTGTCCGTCGGATGTCCCGAGGCCTGTCCTCACTTGGGTTTGGGGACAAATTCGTGATTGTGTGGGCAAGGTGATGACTCGAAGCAGTGGAACGAAAATTGTTTTGGACGTGTATTGTGAATTTGTGTATACGATGTTTGGTTCGCAAACCTGACAGCCCAAAAATTGTGGTCGAATCGCTATTTCATATCACGGAAGGTATTATAGAATGGAACAGCTGTCTTACTACATCTATAGCCTGGCTACGGGAGACTATGCCTCACTCTTAGTAGTGCCAGAACGTTCCTATCCGTCCAACAAGTTCAGGGAACTCGGTGATCAGCTTCGTGCCAAAAAGTTGTAGTACTGGTGCTCAAGCATCCCCACCAACGCCACTCTAGTGCTGGGAAAACACACTCGAGATCCGAGAAGTGATCGACCTATCATTGTGTCTCGTAGTGAATGTAGGTAGGTTACAAATGGCACATCAAACGCGCTACTGCTTCACAGTGCCATCACGGAATTTCATCACCCGCGCTCTTGCTTAAAACGTGACTTAAGCCACAATATCTGCATACTTCCCATGCCTGGTAGCGCCTCGCAGGTAGAACCCACCTTCCAAGCAACTTGGGGTGCCGTTGTGGCATTGAACTGTGCGTCAGCAGTATTCAGTGGATGCATTGCTATGCAGGCATGCACCTACTTCCACAAATTCTTCCACCGGGACCATTGTATTCTCAAATTCGCGGTGCGCACTCCGTCTCTTCGAGCCAGCCCCTTGGCCTCAAGTTTTGACTCTCTTGTGTCAGATCACCTATATCTGGTACGTCGCCATCGCAGTAATAGCTTTCGCGGCGCTCAATCCAGGTCCTCTATGAACGCCGAATGTTCAGTTTTGGCAGCGTAACCCTTCTCTTGTGCGAATTTTGGGTCATGCACGACATAATTGTCGTGGGGTATTACTTGTCATCCGAACAAGTTGCCATCTCTCCCGGGTTCCCGATTGGACTCGCAGTGGGAATGACCATCAGCTGCTCTGTACAGGTCAGTGTTGGTACCGCCAAGGGTGATTCTCACTTAATTGCTCAGTAGGGGATTTACGCCCTCCGGATGTACAGGTTCGATTATAACAAATATCTGCTGGTGTGTTGCTGCGCGCTAGCCGGGATCGAGCTCGGGACTGGATTTATTTGGGTGGGGCGGACGGCACACGCCGTCCCTGCATGGCAGGAAGCCATGTTAAATGAAGAATCGAAGTCGATAATTATGATATTCTTTGCAGCCAGCATGGTCCTGGACATGTTTATCGCCGCGGCAACATGTTATCAGCTGTGGCACAGCAGGATGATGGGTCTCAAGCGGTGCGTGTGCGTTATCGATTGGACCCGGGCATGGATTTGATTTACGTTGGGTAGGACGCGACATTTGGTGGATAAGTTGATCCGGTGGACGATTCGTGAGTTATTTTCACATTCCACGCGTGTCATCCGTCGTAATAAGAGATCTCGTGGATAGAGACAGGCATACTCACAAGGTATGCCATTACCGCTTCAACCCCTGCTGAATTCGGACTCACGGATGGACGGCACTTGAAGCGCCGTCTCCCTTGTCATTGTTCTCACAGTGGGTCCATCCCAATCTTGTTGTATTGTACTGATAATCACCTGATATTAGGAAAATCTTAGCAGAGATGGCGACTCTTGTAGGTCGGTTTGACAGACTCAAACTTGGACAACTTTCATATGAGTTGTGTCAGACGTTTGGCTAGGAATAAGTGTCCTTGCCCCTAATTGTGAGTGCCTATTCTTCCCAACTCATTAGTGGCCATGACGTCGATGCTGATTTCACCTCCCGAGCTGCAGGCTATGCAATGGGGCTCCTGGCTTTGTGAGTCTGACTCCACTCCAGGTGTCCGCCCCAATTCATCTGCTGAGTATGACATTATATGGCAGACTCAATGCGAGAACTAGCCTCGACGAGTCGAATACTGATCATCTAAGCCTGCCGACAGCCTCCCCGGCGCGGATGAGCACATCTCGGTCGATTGGAAGCCTAGCGGCGCGTAGTGCTACGACTGGAAGCAGTCAGGGGGATATGGTGGGTGATTCGAGGATAGTACTACTGGACGTGCTGAACCACGCACGTGGTCAAGCACACGGATTCGGGCCGCGCCCGTTCCACGACCTTCGCGGCTTGATCTTCAACCACCATCATCAATCAAGAAATCAAGCATCTTCACCAGGGTAATCCTTTCCTCCTCCTCTCTCACGTTCGTTCTTGCTTGAGATTTTGGTTCTCTGGTTCTCTGTTGCTTGTGGTTCTCGGTACCCTGGTTGCGTGGTCTTTGTGCTGTTGGTCTTGGTTTTATCCGCATATAGTCACCTCTCGCCCTCATGTCGTCTCGTGGTCGTCGTGCCGCGGCTCGGGGTGTCACTTCGGCCGCCCTTTCTCGGGGGGCTTCTACGGCGCAGCCTTCTGCTCTTCCCGCCGTGGCGGAGGTGGTTCTTCCCTCGTCGAGTCCTCCCGCTTCCCAGCTGTCTGACCTCTCCGCGCCGGAGGACGACGACGTCCCTCAGTCTTCGAACAGGCGCCCGAGGGGATCTTCCCAAGGGGGTTCGCCTTTCACACCGACGACAGCTAAGCGGGCTCGGGTTACCTCGCCCCCGGCGGGTGCTTCTCCGTCTCCGGCAATACCCCCTCCTTCCGTGACTGTTCCTCCGCCTTTTCTCTTTCCCCTGGTCCCTTCGCCAGCTCCGGCATCATTACATCCAGCGGTTACGGGCTTGGGCGGGGGCCTTGCCCCTCCTCCTTTTCAGCTGCTCGGTCCGGCTTCTCCGGGTCCACCTCCTTCCCCTCTTCTCCCGCCGGCCTCGATTCGCTCGTCCGTGGCTCAGCTTCCCCGTCCTCGCTCTGCCCAGGCGGCTCACCGTTGGCTTCACCCTCACGGTCCTAGCCCCCTCGCTCGGTCCCCGGTGGCTTCTCTCCCACCCAGTACTCCGGCGGGTCCAGCCCCGGCGGTCCCGACCTTTAATTTGACCCAGGCTGAGATAGTGGCTCTTCAGCACAATTTTCTCGAGGCCTATCTTCGGTCCCGTTCGGCCCCTCCGTTGCCGCGGGCTGAGGTTCCGGCCCTTTCCGGTGGGTTACTCTTTCTTTCTGTCTTAGGGAGGGGAGGGCTGGCTGCCCTTGTACCCCGGATTCCCGCATATCTGCCGTTATACCATGCCTTCCGATGCCTGATACGGCTCGGTTATGCCTTTTCATGATCTTGCATGATGCTTATATGCGCCTTCTGCAGATCTCCGGTCGCTCCCTGGCCCCTCTGGGGTTGTTCTCCCGTCTGTGGCCCCCCCCACTGGGCTTCGGCCTCTCTCTGGGGCCACAGCTGTTACCACGCGTCCGCTTCATGTTCTGGCGACGAACCCGGTCTTACTCGACCCCTTGGCCTCCGTTTATCCCATCCATGAGGTCACCATCCTCACGGAGGGGTGGCGGCGCCATCTTTCGCTCGCAAATCTTACGATCAGGAAGCGTTCGCTCGCGGACAGATCGGGGAACGCTGTCACCAATACCTTGGTCTTCGGCCCAAACGGCCTGGAAATACAGCCGGTCTCGGCTAGTCCAGCGGCGGAGGAATCCTTGACGATGGAGGAGTTCATCCAGGCGTCCAATTGCCTGGTGGACATGATTCCGTTGTATCTCAAGGCCGGGGTTCCGGGCGAGATTGGAGGCCCTCAGGCCAAGCTGATTGGGGAGGCTTGGCGCATGCACTATGACCGGCTTCTCCGGCGCCCGGACTTCACCGAGGTCTTTCATGTCTACCGCCGCTATGATCTTCACCTGCGGTTGAAGTGGCTCACGGACTCCCATACCTTTACGCCTGCGGACTTTCAGGAGCCGATATACCAGATGTATGTTAACAAGGCCCGGGACGAGTCTATAAATTCTTTTATGGCCCAACAGGCCTCGCGCTCGTTCCAACCGGTCGCCTCATCCTCCTCCACCTCGTACGCGTCTTCGTCTGCGTCCTCCAAAGCTTCGGATTCTCGCGCATCGACTTCCAAGGCTTCTCAGAAGTCCTTTCGCCTCTGCATCTATTGCGGCGAAACGTCCCACTGGGCCAAGGAGTGCGAGGCCAAATCGGCCCCCTTCCTCAAGAAGTCAGCCGAGGACAATCTCTGGCGCACTCCAGGAGGACGTCAGGTCTGTTATGCCTACAATGGAAAACACGGGAAGTGTCTCAAGTCGGCCACCTGCCCCTTTGAGCACATCTGTTCCCTCTGCGGATCTGCAGCTCATTCTGCAGGATCCTGCGCGAAGAAATGAGGTATTCCCCATCGTGACGCCCCTCCGTTTCAGCCACTGGGCGTTGGCGCTCCAGGAGGCGGGCCTCCTTTTATGTTACCCAGAAATTCCCGCTGGCATCCGGGACGGTTTTCGCTGTGGGGTCGATTCCCCCCCTCTATCCTGTTTACTCCTCCAAATTCCCAGTCAGCTTTAGATAATATGCCGGCCGTCGATGCCATCCTCCTTAAGGAAATCAACCTTGGCCGCTTGTCCCCTCGATACGAAATATCAGACCTTCTCTCCTTGATCGGCCCTTTTCAGACGAGCCCGCTTGGCCTCGTCGAGAAGACGCCAGGGTCCGGCAAATTTCGCCTTACCCAAAACTTTTCTTATCCTTACCACAATTCCGATGTCCAGTCCGTAAATTCGCAAATAGATACTTCCAAATACCAGTGTGGTTGGGGCACCTTCGCCCAGTGTTACATCCTAGTCTGCCAAGCTCCCCTGGGCTCTGAAGCCGCGGTTTTTGATGTGGAAAGCGCCTTCCGACGCCTCCCGATGGCCCCTGAGGATCGGCCGTTGACTTGCGTCCTATGGCGGGGGGGCGTCCATATGGACGCCTGCTTTTCTTTCGGCGGCTCTAGTACCCCCGGGATTTTTGGTAGGCTGGGCGACGCAATCTCGGACTTATACCGTTTCAGGGGGGTTGACGATGTCATCAAGTGGGTCGATGACTTTGTCTTTTTCCGGTACCCGATTCCAGGGCAACCATCCCCGTCCTTCTCGTATGACGAGACTCTGATTACTTCAGTGGCGTCCGACCTGGGCTGGCCGTGGGCTCCGGAGAAGACTACCCCCTTCGCCTCTTCCTTCACGTACATTGGCTTCAACTGGGACCTCGTTGCCAAGACGGTCTCCCTTCCTCCAGTGAAGCAGACTAAGTACTTGGGTAAGCTGGAGGGCTGGGTAAAAGGCACCCGCGTCACCCGCAAAGCCGTTGAGTCCCTAATTGGCACTCTCAACCACTGTACTCTGGTCATTCCAGATGGCCGCTCTCGCCTCCCAAACTTATATCGTCTCTCTGCCTCGTTTGGTAGTCAGGCCTCAACCTTTGCTCAGCACACCATCAGCGCCTCTTTGGCTGATGATCTCGACTGGTGGAGAGACCAATTCCGCCTCCCTTGGTGCGGCCTTCTTATAAGACCTCCACCCCCGCCTCTAGACCTGGCAATCTTTGTCGACGCCTCGACTTCTTGGGGCATTGGCCTGGTGGTAGGTGACCGCTGGCTGGCGTGGCCTTTCCGTCCAGGATGGAAGTGCGACGGCCGTGATATCGGCTGGGGCGAAATGGTGGCGGTGGAGTTGGCCCTTCACACGCTGGTTCACCAGGGATTTCGGGACGTCCACATCCATATCTTCTCAGATAACGGCGGGGTCGTGGGTGCTACTAAGGCGGGCCGTTCTAGGAGTGTTGCCCAAAATGCAATCCTTCGGAAAATTGTACATATGTTCCACGACTACAACCTGTGGTTGTCGACCACCTGGATCCCTTCAGAGGAGAACCCGGCTGACGGTCCGTCGAGGGGGTTTTTCCTCCCCATTGCCAAAAGATACATCTTTGTCCACCAATTCCGTCTCACCTGAAACCTTATGTTTCTCAGTTACCGTGAATTAATTAGCATGTGATATTAGTAATAGAAATATTCGGTCTTCGGCTCACGCTTGAATCTCTCCTTAAATCCAACCATCACTATCTCCTCTGGACACACCGGGCTTTAGACTTCTGCGCAACCATGCCCCCCGCCTTTATTTCTAAGATTGCAGTCGTCCTGGATAATGCTTGGGCACCGTCTACCAGGGCTAAATACGATAACTCGGTTACGCTATACCTGAACTGGTGTGATTCGGAGGGCATCCCTCAGGACAAACGCTTACCATCTTCAGAGATTCTCCTGTGCTCCTTCGTCGCTCACTTGGCTGGCTCAATGGCAGGCAGTTCAATTCGTTCCCACCTCTCTGGGATCAAGAGATGGCACATTCGAGCAAATTGTCACTATGAGGCCAGTCCCCGCCTCACGTACCTTCTTAAAGCGGCGGATAATATGACTCCGGGGTCTTCGAAACAGCCACCCAGGCCTCCGGTAACCCTACACATGATCCGCGCTCTACACGAAGCCTTGGACCTCGCAAACGCCTTCGACGCATGTGTCCTGGCAGTCGCCACAACAGCTTTTTGGGGTCAAGCGAGATTGGGGGAATTACTCTCTCCGTCCTCCAAGAGCTTTGATCCCTCGCGCATACCCACACTGTCCGACCTATATGGCCCTTCATCTACGGCTGGCTCACGAAAGCTACGTTTGCCTTGCACCAAGATTGCAGGCTCGCGGGGGGAGGACGTTTATATTTGCAGACAAAATGGTCGCACCGATCCAATAGCAGCTTTGGAACGCCACATTGCTCTGAGTAATCTGACCGCCACCCTCCCCTTGTTCTCATATGAGATAGAAGGTGGACGACACCTGGCCATGACTAGAACAAAGTTTCTGGCACGTTGCAACGAAATTTGGTCCCGCCAAGGCTGGCCGAGATTAACAGGTCACTGTTTCCGCATTGGCGGGACAACGGAATTGCTAGTAGCAGGTGTTCCCCCTGATGTTGTGAAAGCGATGGGGAGGTGGTCCTCGGACGCGTTTCTCCGATACTGGAGATCGTTGGAACTCATCGCTCCCAAATATGTTGAACGCATTGGCAAGCCTCATGTACCCTCGTTTCCCTAGGCGGGACTCGTCCTGCTGGGTGGTGTCCCGTCTTCGTCTGGCACGCGCCTAGGGCTTCTCCGGTTGGGTTCCTCCTATCCGCTTCCGGTTCACGCCCCCAGGTTTAGGAGTCGCGAGACTCCTACCCCTATTCCCACATTCACTTAGACAATATCCGCATTCCTGTTTGTAGGCTAGCAATCTATTTCTGTATTTCCCCTCTTATCACTCCCAAGGGGAACAGCGCAAGCCACGAATTGGACATGCTGAACCACGCACGTGGTCAAGCACACGGATTCGGGCCGCGCCCGTTCCACGACCTTCGCGGCTTGATCTTCAACCACCATCATCAATCAAGAAATCAAGCATCTTCACCAGGGTAATCCTTTCCTCCTCCTCTCTCACGTTCGTTCTTGCTTGACCGTCCCTCCCACCCTACAGCTTGGTTTGTGTTTGTTGTCTAAGGTGAACCGCAAGAGGGTTCCTCCTATCCGCTTCCGGTTCACGCCCCCAGGTTTAGGAGTCGCGAGACTCCTACCCCTATTCCCACATTCACTTAGACAATATCCGCATTCCTGTTTGTAGGCTAGCAATCTATTTCTGTATTTCCCCTCTTATCACTCCCAAGGGGAACAGCGCAAGCCACGAATTAGGGTCATGAGTCATAGGGGGTCCCCTAGCTCCTAAAGTATTTTACCTATAATGCTCCATACACCCTCGCAAGTAATGATCTTCAAGTGTAATGTGCGCGCGGCCTGTCTAGATTTGGGATCCAACGTGTATGAATCGATATACGAACAAGGGAGTGATCTATTATTTGGTCTGTTTTTGATCGCGCATCGTGATAGCATTGCGTTCTTAACCTCTTTCTGGAAAACGTTAAAGTGGGGTAGGCCTGAATTTTGTCATCCAGGTGTGAATATCATTTGACCATTGGTGTAATTAGGGAGTTTAGTTCAAGTTTAGTCGCTGCTTGTAAGAAACAATCATGGGAGATTGGCACACAGAAGATATTTTTTGAGTTCAATCCAGCATGATTGAAATCTGTCGTTAGAATTGACCCGAAAGCCCTCGATTTCTGAATCTACATCGTACTCGGGCATGGATGGGTGTTGGTCGCAGCCAGTAATAGTATAGTACTACGCCCACGGAATGTCAACAGACCGGGACGAGCCGAAGCTTGGTTGTTCGAAACCTTTCTCAGCGCGAGCCTTCAAGTTAACCTGATGATCCTGATCCTGATTTTTTCAATCGAATCACCTCCGATATCACCGAAAGGAGCAGCATCCATCCTTAGCCTGGCTGCGGGAGACTATGCTGATTCGGTCTCTTGCAATCTTCCGCCGCGAACCCTCCGATGCATTCAGCGAGAATATGCAGGGGCGGGTGGTTTTGAGGTCCGGGCACCAGTGAGGTGGGTGGCGTGCCGGGGCGCTGCCACGCCTTCGGGCGTTGGTCATACGAGTGCTGGGTGCTGGACAGTATCGAGGCTAGCCGCAGAATGCTGCCAGTGTGACTGCGCGGGTGGTGTATCGCGCTCGGCGGGCAATACGTAGCAGCCGCAGTAAACAATAATTTAATGTACATCAGGAAAAGCCAAATTTACTTTGTGGAGCTTCGACTACTTCCGCGGATTTTGACACTTTCAGGGACTTCAGAAGTATTCTAAAGCTCCACAGTGCTCCATAAGGACCCGCAATCGCTAACCGCTAACCACTAACCACTAACCAGCCAATTGAAGTTTATCGTTTTAAACACCGCTTTGAGCGGTGCGGGTTGGAAGTTCGCTCCACAGTGACTCTAAGTAAAAGCATGTTTTCCTGATGTATCAGATGGCTTGCCGCTTGCCAACCAGAGAAGTTGATGCAGCAGGGCTGTGTTCCCACTGTAGTCGGATGATACATTATCCTGCCGGCGTCAGGTGTATAGTGCTACCGATTTCTGCCATGATAGAATGTACTGCAGTTTATTTAATGCACCGAGTCTCCAGGCTGCAACATCCGCACACTTCCTATGTCTGATAGCGCCCCGCAGGTGGAACCCACATTTGGAGAAACTTGGGACGTCGTTGTGGCATTGTACTTGGTTTCGGCAGTATTCACTGGATGCATTTCCATGCAGGCATGCACCTATTTCCACAAGTTCTTTCATCGGGACCGCAACATCTTAAAATACACGGTGCGTCCTCCATCCCGTCAAGGTGGCTCGTCTCGGTCCCAAGTTTTAATCCCTTGCTGTGTCAGGTTGCCTACATTTGGTATGTCACCGTGCGTCAATGTAGCAATAGCTTTCTTGGCACCTGACCTGGAACCTCTGTGGATGCTGGAATGTCCAGGTTCGGCTGCATGATTATCACCGTGTGTGAATTCTGGGTCATCCACGGCATCATTATCACTGGGTACCTCCTGCCATCCGAAGAAGTTGTCATTTCCCTTGGGCTCCCGATTGCGCTCGCAGTGGGTATAACCATCATCTGTGTTACACAGGTCTGTGTTGGTACCGCCGAGGGTGGTAATCCCATTTGATTTTTCTGTAGGGGATCTACGTCCTCCGGATGTACAGGTTTAGTCACAACAGATATCTACTGGCGTGTTGCTGCGTGCTGGTGGGGGTAGAGCTCGGAACTGGATTTGCTTGGACGAGGCGAGCAGCATACGCCGCTCCTGCATGGCAGCATGCCGCGCAACAGTCGAGATGGATAGTCACAACAACCTATGCAATCGGCATGGTCCTGGATATATTTATCGCCGCATCGATGTGCTACCAGCTCTGGCGCAGACGGATGATTGGGCTTAAACGGTGCGTGTATATTATACATTGGGTTCTTAGCTTATTCTTTTGATTTGCATTGCGCAGGACCCGACATTTGGTGGATACGTTGATGCGGTGGACGATTCGTGAGTTGCTCCCAGATCGCGTGTTCCCGGCCATGATAACAGACCCCATGGGTAGAGACTGGTGCACTCACTAGGTATTCCATTTCCATCTATCTCCTCGTTGAATGTGAACTCACAGATGAGCGGGACTTCAAGCATCGCGGCCATCGCCGTTGTCCTCATGGTAAATATATTTCAATCCCGTTGCACTGCACCTATTCATTGCTATCTTGCATTAGGACAATCTTATCAAAATGAACATCTTTTGTAGGTCTGACGAATTTAAACGAAGCCCACTTAACCAACTTTCATACGGATTCTGTCAGACCTTGTAATGGGAATAGGCTTCCTTGCGCCTATTTGTCAGTGTTCATTCTTTCTAACTCATTAATAGTCTTGAATTTGGTGCTGATGCCATCTCCCGAACTGCAGCCTATGCAATGGGCCTCCTAGCCTTGTGAGTCTAACCGTTCCACTTCGAGACCCGAACTGCATCAACGCTATTCCGTAGGCTCAATGCAAGAACTCGCCTTGACGAGTTGGACACCGACCATCTGTGCCTGCCAACAGCTACAATTTCCTTGGAGTGGGCGAGGACGTCTAAGTCGGCTGGAATCCCAGTGGCGCATAGTGTTACAACTGGTAGCACTCAGGGGGGTATGGTGCATGATTCGGGGCTGCCCTAGCGAGCTACAGCAAAGTTAAGTCCTGGGGATCCCCCGGCTCTTAAAGTATTCACTTATAATTGTATCGTATATCCTCGCAAGCACTAATGTAGACCCCTAAGTATAGTATACACGCAAACCTAGTATAAATCGATGCACGAACAAAGGAGCACAAGAATATGAAAGCATCGTCTACTTCAAAGAATCCAGCACCGTTTGATGGCTTGAGGTAAACCAGCGCAGGGATGACTCGAATATGGTGTTATGGTGCTGGCGCATGCGTCCAGAGAACTTAAATTGCTGCTATGACATCAAGTAGCTCAATGAAAGGCGTCAATTTTTAAAATTCGAATAACAAAAAATGGGGGAGTAACAGACTGAGAAGAATGAGGATCCACCGACCACACGAGAAGTGAGCTACCAGCCCCAAACTAGTCCCAACACCGTATCCGACCTCAGTACACCACCATGATCCACCTCCGAAGGTTCAGAATAAAGTTTGTGCTGTCAAGGTCAACGCCTGAGGCCTTGGGGGGAAGGGTGGCGCAATGCAGAGTAGTGCAGAGTATAGAAGACACCAGTGTCGAAATGTGAATAACCGATTCTGGGAAACCTAAACTGTCTGTCGGATGACCTGAGGCCTGTTTCTGCCTAAGTTTTCGGACACAAATTTGTAACGTGGTGAACCAGGGGGTGGGATGGAAAAGCTATTTTGGGCGGCGTTTAGTTCGGAGTTGAACGACTGAAACTCTTCCGTTTTTGGTTTCCAGTCACTGTTTCCAATCACACGATTCACGACACGATTCACGTCGCCTCATATCATGCATGTGGCAGAAGTGACAGCGTCTTAGTATAGTTTGGCTACGGGAGATTATGCTGGGGACATCAATCTCCTGCTGCGAACCCCTCCGAGTTGGTGCTGGAACATCCCAGCGCTCCAAGTTTATCTTGGAAGGAACTCAATCATTGGTCAGCTTCACTAAAAGGTTGCACCGTCTAAGAAGTAGTAATCGACTTTTGAAGTTCTATTAATGATTGGTGAGCCGCAGCTCGACCATGAACACATCAAAGATCAACTCGGATCTTTTATCATCATGGAATCTATTTCTCCGATCTGCCGCCTATTTAATGCGCATCTCCCCAGGCTGCAATATCCACGTTCCCCATGTCTAGTAGCGCTCCGCAGATAGAGCCCACATTCGAAGCAACTTGGGGTGCCTTCGTGGCATTGGTCTATGTATCACCGGTACTTTGCGGATTTATTGCTATACAGGCATGTGCCTATTTTCACAAGTTCTTCCACCGGGACCATTACATTCTAAAATATACGGCGCGCCTTCCGTTTTTTCAAGCCGGTTTGTCCTGGCCTCAAGTTCTGACTCCTTATTTTGTGTCAGGTTGCCTGCATCGGGTACGCTGCCATTGGAGTGATATCCCTTATGACACTCAATCCGAAACTTCCGTGGACGGGATGTTTAGGTTTGGCTGCGTAGCTCTTGCCTTGTGTGAATTCTGGGTCGTGCATGGCATCATTATTGAAGGATACCACTTGCCATCTGAACAGGTTACCATCTCCTTTAGGCTCCCGATTGGACTCGCAGTGGGGGTGGTTGTCAGCTCCTCTGTGCAGGTTGGTGTTGGAAGACCAAAGGTGATGACTCCATTTAATCGGTGCTTGGTAGGGGGTTTACGTCTTCCGGGTGTATCGGTTCGGTCACAACAAATATCTGCTAGCGTGCTGGTGTGTGCTGGCAGGAATAGAGCTCGGGACCGGACTTGCTTGGATGGTCCGGGCGGCACATGCCGTCCCCGCATGGCAGAACATCATGTTGAATGAAAAGTCGAAGTGGCCAATCGAGATGACCTTTACGGTCGGCGTGCTCCTGGATACATCTATCGCCGCGTCAACGTGCTACCAGCTCTGGCGCAGCCGGATGATGGGGCTCAAGCGGTGCGTGTGCATTATGCAATGGGTTCTAATATCTCAGCTTGATTTTAATTTGTGTCGTGTAGGACACGGCGTGTGGTAGATAAGCTGATACGATGGACCATTCGTATGTTACTCTCATACCCACCTCGCACGTACCCGCCGTGATAAAAAATCTTGTGGATAGAGACGGGTGCACTCACTAGGTATGCCATTGCCACTTCAATCCCTCAGATTGGACTCACGGATCGACGGTGTTTCAAGTGCTGTATCCATCGCCATTATCCTCACGGTGAGTCTATTCAATCACGCTGTACTGCACCTATAATCACTGCCATCTGGCATCAGAAAAATCTTGACACAAAAGATAACTCTTGTAGGTCGGTGTACCAGACTCGAAAGAACACCACTTGATCAGATTTCATGCGGATTCTGTCAGACCTCTGGCTGGGAATGATCTTCCTTTTGCCTAATTGTGAGCGTGTTCATTCTCGGCCTCGGCCCGGAGTCGGCGCTGATGTCACCCTGAACTGCAGGCTATGCAGCGGGACTCCTGGCTTTGTGAGTTTGGCCCCATTCCGGATGTCCCATCCGAGCTACGTGCTGAGTGTGGTGTTGTGCGGCAGACTCAATGCGAGAACTAGCCTCGACGAGTCGAATACTGACCATCTGGGCCTTCCAACGGCTTCCCTGGTATGGATGAGGACATCCAGGTCGATTGGGATCCCAGCGGCACGTAGTACTGCGATTGGAGGCACTCGGGGGGATGTGGTGTGTGATCTGGAGCTCCTGCAAGATACAGTGGAGTCATCTCCAGCCCCTAAAGTATTCCACCTATAACTATTTTGTACATCCTCGCGAGTAATGTAGATCTCTAGGAATGTGTATATAGCCCGTCTAGATCTAAGATCCAATAACGTATATGAATCGATATATGGGTAAGAGAGCATATGAATGAGAACGCATAGCCCATAGTGCGGGTGCCGGAACCTGTATTACCACGCTGGTTCAGAGACTTCCTTCGACACTCCAACGGAACAAATGTAAGCCCTCAATCTACTGATGAGACCCCAATATAAATTAATGCTGGCGCCGTAGATTGTTCTACACTACACATGGTCATGACTAGCTTGGAAACCTAACGCGGCGTGCTGCAATCGGGTCGACGTCAACTCCAGGGAGATGGGCGTGGACGCAGCTCAGAGCTACATCACCTCCGCATTTTACCAGTGACAATGAACATGTACCTGACCTATGGATGCAGAATGGAACTAGGAGTTCGATTAAGCAGTGGGGAGAGAGGGATAGCGAAACGGAAAGGCTAGAAAAGCGTGCCCTCCCTCGACCCCAACAGTTCGGCAATGCCACAAAGGCAGCCCTTCTGCTCCCGTCATTTTGGGCAGCCACCACGACACTCGGAACTGCGTTCTTGCGTTACGTCTGTATATAGGTCAGCCTGAGGGCCCACAGTTAGAGCAGGATTCCGAGTGTATCATTGCAATTGGCCAATGGCCAATGTTGAATGGCGCAACTTTGCGCATGCGATGACCTCCTATGACGGGTATCGGGACCCCGGTCATGATCGCAATTCTATTTCTATGCATGAGCTGCCCCTGCGTTGAATCACAATATCCTGAAGGCCACATGGGGACCAGGTGGCATCAGAGGAAGTCCAATCAGCCTCCCTACCGCCACCTCGCGCAGCCTATTACACAGGAGAGACTTGTGCGACTGTTTTAATAAGAAATGATCAAATGATTGATGGGCAGTAAGCGCTTAGCGCTCAATTTCCATGACACACGGCATGTATACAATCGCGCCGATACCTACTTTTTTGTCCTCATGTCTCCTGTGCCATGCTTTACAGGCTTGGTCAGCGGGCGTGCGATCCTGGAATGGCCTGCGTACAGAGGGAGAAATTTGATCATGAATAACATCCGAGCGCGTGTGGCTATCCCAAGTCCTGGGGGTATGATAGTACCCAGGATTGGTTTTGTGAAAATGTATTCCCACGCCTTTTAGATGATCCTGTGTGCATAACATGATGCATCAGCCTAAATTACCATGAGAGTCAACGATGTATCAAGGCTATCCTACTGTTGTAGCCAGATGATGTATCAATATAACATGATCGCGTGTATTATAGCCAATTATAAAATGTTAGGCCTTTTTCACCGTGAGCAAATAACAGTTCTACTTATGGTATCAAATTTCCCTAACGGGCCCAACCTGCTGCTCAGTATTTAACGTGCATCTCCCCAGGCTGCAACTTGAACATCTGAACAAACTCCCCATGTCTAGTAGTACCCTACAGCCAGAACCCACATTCGAAGAAACTTGGGGCACCTTCGTGGCATTGGTCTATGTATCAACTGTACTCAGCGGATTCATTGCCATGCAGACATGTACCTACTTCCACAAGTTCTTCCATCGGGACCATTACATTCTAAAATACACGGTGCGCCCATCCCTTCAAGCCGGTTCGTCCCAGCCCAAGTTGACTCCTTACTTTGTGTCAGGTTGCCTGCATCGGGTGCGTTGCCAGTGGTATCCCCTGTGATACTCAATCCGAGCTTCGTGAACGGGATGCCCAGGTTCGGCTGCGTGACTCTTGTCCTGTGTGAATTATGGGTCCTGCATGGCATCATTATCGCAGGATACCACTTGCCATCTGAACAAGTCACCGTCTCCCTCGGACTCCCGATTACACTTGCCGTGGGGGTGGTCGTCAGTTGCGCTGTACAGGTCAGTGTTGGCACACCAAAGATGATGATTCCATTTAATCGGTGCTTGGTAGGGGGTCTACGTCTTCCGGATGTACAGATTCAATCGTAGCAGATATCTATTGGCATGCTTCTGTGTGCTGGGGGGTATGGAGGTCGGGACCGGATTTGCTTGGACGGTGCCAGTGACGCACGCCGCCCCTGCGTGGCAGGACGCCATGTCGAATGAGGAGTCGAAGTGGCCAATCGGGATATCCTTTGTAGCCACCGTGCTCCTGGATACATTTATTGCCTCATCGACGTGCTACCAGCTCTGGCGCAGCCGGATGACGGGGCTCAAGCGGTGCGTGCGCGTCGTGCAATTGGACCTAATTTCTCAGCTTGATTTTCATTTACATCGCATAGGACGCGACATATGGTGGATAAGCTGATGCGATGGACTGTTCGTAAGCTGCCCCCATACCTGCCTCACTCATAACCTGCCGTAATAAAGATCCTGTGGATAGAGACTGGTGCACTCACTATGTATGTCATTGCCACTTCAATCCCTTAGATTGGACTCACGGATCGCTGGCATCTCAAGTGTTGTATCCCTCGCCGTTGTCCTCACGGTGAGTATTCAATCCCGTTGCACTGCATCTGCAATCACCGATATCCGGTATTAGAAAAATCTTGACAGAAAGGGCAGCTCCTGTAGGTCTGTATACCAGATTTGAAAGAACACTACTTGACCAAATTTCATGTGGATTCTGCCAGACCGCTGGCTGGGAATAGTCTTCATTTTGCCTAATTGTGAGCATGTCCATTCTCATTAGTGGCCTTGAGACAGTGCTGATGTCCCGAGCTGCAGGCTATGCAACGGGGCTCCTGGCTCTGTGAGTCTGATTCTACTTGGAGTGTCCATCCGAGCATGCTGAGCGTGACATTGTGCGGCAGACTCAATGCGAGGACTAGCCTCGACGAGTTGAATACTGATAACCTGAGCCGGTGATGAGCACAGTGCTGCTCGAGTGCAAGATGCACAAAAACAACACAAATGCCTTCTCGGTAGCGAGTTGGTGCCCAAGGGCCAGGTCACAGCTGAAAAGCGCTAGCGCGGAGCAATCGAGAGCTCAGAACGAAACTTATAACTTATATTGTGTGGTGTCTACTGGGGAACTATATACTAGCGAGCACGAGGTAGCAACGAGGATATGTATGTAACTGTATGTAAAACGAGTCGTGTGCGGTGAGTACTGCACCGATACTGACGCGTAAGCTACGGATCAACTCGGAATGTGCGCGCGATCTCCACGCGTACGATTACGCTAGCGCGCGGATGCCGCGCGGCGAGTCGAGCGCTGGGCGAAGCGCGGGAGAGCGCTAATGGTACGCCGTGCGTATCATCTCCTCGGGGCTTGAAAATGTGACTGTCCTCAGTCACCACGGTAGGGGTACGTAGAAAAAGAGAGAGAAACGGTAGTAAGGAAGGGGTGGCTGCGAGTATCAAGGTGGTGGGAGTACTAAAAGAGTGGCTAGCGTTAAGGCGCGGCGGGGATGGTAACTAATGCATGAAAGGAAATTAAACTAATCTAATCTACCATCAAACAAAAGAGAACGGAAAAAAATGGGGGCGGAAAGAGGGGCGGACTTAGCAAACAGCAGTGGTGGGCGCTAGCACTAGCGGTGAGCGCGCGCGGTGCAAGAAGTCGACGCGGTCGCGGATACAGGTCCCTGGAGGCGGCGGGGGATGAACGAACCCGAGCGGAGCACTAGATAGCCGTTCGCGTTGTGGCAAACCTTGCCTTGCGCTAGATACCTATGCAAAACCATGCAATTCTTCAAATGATGCCCTGCGCGGCTGCAGAAGTGGCATGAAGACGGCGAGGGAGCGTTGGGCTGCCGAAGCGACGAGGTAGTGGCGAAGACGGCGCGGACGATGTCCAGATACTGATGGACTGCACTGGACGCGTTGGACGGGTTTTGCGCGTTTTCCGGACTTGGCAGAGGCGACGGCTGGCTGTAGGACGGAGCCATAGACCTATTACGGATCTCTAGCGACGTTGGCGGCGTGCGGAGAAGGAGCGGGGGTGCGGAAGTCTGGGGCTCTACTCTGGGCGGTCTGGAGCTTCTGGTACTATTTCCTGCGCTAGAACGTTGGGCCGCGAGTTCGAAATCCGATTCCTATCGTCTAGGAGGCCTGTGGTTGCGTTTGCGAGATCTCCGGAGGCGCTGGTGATGCTGAGACGTGCTGCGATGATCTGGGCGCGTTCGACGCTTCCGACGCGTTTTCCGAGGTGCGCTGGCTAAACGGCGGGTGGGACGACGTCGGGGGACTACTGTGGAATGTGTCTACGAGCGGCGGGACGTTCTGGAGCGAAGACGGCGGGGGAACGCGAAAGGAGAACTGCTGGGCGACTTTGGGCGCTTCGGACGACTTTTCCGGGGCTAGCAAGCGAGACGACGGCGCTAGGGACTGCGTGGATGATGCCTGAACGTGTACTGAGGGCGTTAGCGCGGGGTGGAGCCGAGACGGAACGGGTAACTGCTGATCCTGCTGCTGGGCGCTACTGGACGCTACCAGTCCCAATGTTTGCGTTCTTAGGGATGGAAGACGCGGAGACGAAGCTAAAACGGACGGAACGGATACGGACTGATGATCTCCTGCTGATTCTGCCGACTTTTCCGCTGAAACTAAATTTTCAACCTCCTGAGGCGCTCCTGAGGCTGAAAAACGCGTTGTTGCTGACGCTAGCGAGACGAGTGGCGAGACGGCGTTAGGATTGTCCGAAATGAGCGTTTTCCGTGGTGCTACTGCGGTAGTGCGCTGGTCCGAGGGCGATGGCGAAGGAGAGGGGGAATGGGAGGAATGGGACTCGGAGGAATGGGCTGGTTGTCGGGCTGTGGATGGATAAGGGGCTTGAGACGATGTACTAGCGATGACTGAAACGGATTCCGACGCTTCGCAACTGCGCGTGACGACGAGCGCTGTACTGTAGACATCGTTAATGCTGTACGAGCCATGAGGAGAAATGCACCGTGTTGTCTCCGAGAGCATCCGTTTGATACAACGTGAGATACCGGGCCCGAAACCTGTGAGAAAGAGTTCATCTCGCTTGGCTTCCGTGAGACTGCCTTGAGCGACGAGAGACGCGGCGACGGGGTAAAACGATCTGTAATATGCCCCAACTTGGGCGCACGATTGCGTCACTAGCAATGATTGACGTGATATGATCGCTGCGAGGTCAGTAAGCGAATACCGATACCGCGGGTCTGCTTCAGGGTAGAGAGCGATGACAGCTGAGACGAATTCGGAGTAGGAGGGGGAAGGGGATGCAGTGGACGCGTACTCGGGGAGCGATTGCCATAATTCCGCCGTGCTAAAATCAGTATACCTGCGCGCATACCGTTTCTTCAGAGCGTCGGACGTGATACTTGTATCCTCGAACAGGAAATCTAACTCTTCGAAGAAATGCTGGAGGCCACGTGGCTGTGCAGCATCAAAACGCGGTGCGCTCGTGTCGTTAGGTGAGGGCATGCTAAGGGTCTTCATTTCGGCAACGCGAGAGGGTCCGGACGGAACGTGGGGTGCGTGTGGGGTAGGGATCTGCTGCGGAAACGTGGAAGGGGGATGGGGAATGGAATCGGAGGATGCGGGGAGAGAAGAACGAGTGTTGGTGATGCGGGAGATGAGTGTCGTGATGTAGAGAACGAGTGATGCGAGCGCGACGCCAGCGAGAGACATGAGACGAAACTGATAAACGACAGACATGATGGCGCACGGGCCTAAACGAAACTAGCCGAGGACAACTGGTCCTAACGATGGCGCACGGGCCTAAACGAACGCAAGCCGGGGGCAACTGGCCCTAAACGATGGCGCACGGGCCTAAAACGACGCTAGCCGAGGGCAACTGGCCCGGACGATGGCACACGGGCCTGAACGCAAGCTGGAAACGACAAGAACACTAGCCGAGACGACGATGACGAGTGACGCAAGACGAGTGGCGCAGGACAGGTGACACTGAAACACCTTGGACGAACCCCTCGCGGTGGGGGTGGACTTGGCAAACCTTGAGCAACCCCTCGCGGTGGGGGTGGACTTGGCAAACCTTGAGCAACCCCTCGCGGTGGGGTGGACTTGGCAAACCTTGAGCAACCCCTCGCGGTGGGCTCCAAAATGATGAGCACAGTGCTGCTCGAGTGCAAGATGCACAAAAACAACACAAATGCCTTCTCGGTAGCGAGTTGGTGCCCAAGGGCCAGGTCACAGCTGAAAAGCGCTAGCGCGGAGCAATCGAGAGCTCAGAACGAAACTTATAACTTATATTGTGTGGTGTCTACTGGGGAACTATATACTAGCGAGCACGAGGTAGCAACGAGGATATGTATGTAACTGTATGTAAAACGAGTCGTGTGCGGTGAGTACTGCACCGATACTGACGCGTAAGCTACGGATCAACTCGGAATGTGCGCGCGATCTCCACGCGTACGATGACGCTAGCGCGCGGATGCCGCGCGGCGAGTCGAGCGCTGGGCGAAGCGCGGGAGAGCGCTAATGGTACGCCGTGCGTATCACCGGCCAACGGCTTCCCTGATATGGATGAAGACATCCAGGTCGATTGGGATCCCAGCAACGTGGAGTGCTGTGACTGGAGGCACCCAGGGGGGCGTGGTGCCATGATAGCTATGGGGTCGTGAGTTGTGGGGATTCCCCGACTCCTAAAGTATCCCACCTATAATTGCTTCGTACGTCGCAAGTAATGTAGATCTCCAAGTGTAATGTATATGTAGCCTATCTAGATCCAACAATTGTATGAATCGACGCATGAGCAAGGGAGCATAAAAACATGAACACACAACCTAAGAGATGATCCAGTTCTGTCAGATTGAATACTAACTCTTAATCGCATAAGGCGACGTATTTGGTTGATAGTTTGGTAAAACGAATGTAAGCCCCCCAGAGACCCTCTCGTGTAAATCATTCCGGCTCCATGGATTATTCCGCGCCATGAGCCGCCACGACTGGCCCAGAAATCCAACAGGACATGTTGATGTCAAGTTAGGGACTAGCACGGATAAGCAACGGATAACAAACCTCCCCCGCTAAATTGGACCGCGTGGACTCAAAACATCGCTGTCACCCTAACTTTGACTATCCACACATCAGAACATATATGTATTTATCTACCGGGTTTGGGGCTGTTACAGTGAGATTCAAAGACTGCACGCTGGATGGGGTAGATAGTGAAATTTTGCCTATCCGCAGGTAAATTGTACCCGTTTCGATCTTGGCGTCACAAATATAGATCCACCTCTTGTATACTCTACAAGTGCATAGATCAATAGTATATCCTACGTCCTGTATAATGGATATCACTGAAAATGAAAACCGCACCAAAAATTCAGTTATCCGTAAAACATCCATTTGCATCCATGCTAGTCCCCCTACGTCAACCCCAACAAGGGTCTGCTTAGACAAAACTCGAATTTCATCAGTAACAACGAACCTCATCCCTGACCTACGGATGCCTAAACATGACACACATTAATACATGGAGACCGTGAATAGGCGAAAAACTTGTTACCGCGATCATTGTGCATGGAATCAAATTCCGAGTCCAAATGTATATTTGTAGACTCGGTATATTACCCATCTGAGAGATTTAAGCTCTAAGCTCGCGGTGATTGCCGTGAACTTTCCGGCAATCCCCTTCAAGCTTGCTCTCTGCTATCGACATCACACCCAGTCCGCTAGTGCGCCCCAACTCCATCATGTCTCCCCGTCTTCCATCATCACTTCAGCAATCGTCAGAATTGCCATCCCAACCCTCTCTCACAAATATTGTACCTTGATCGTCGTCACCATTGTCATAGCCGTCACCATCCAACATCCGTTGTACTAGTGTCCTAAGATCTGTCTTTTTCAGCATCAGGGGCACCCCAGGACATCGCGCCATCATGTCCAGCGGAACCATTGCCTGTACCGACGGAAATACACCATTCAGGACGTCTCGCACCCCACAGCTTCGTTTCTGTGCTTACAGGCCTTAAGAACACAGATACTGCGACTGTCAGAACCCCAATGCCCAATCACCTACTACTAATTTCCAGATCCATTTCATCATGCTGGGGCACTAGAGAACCATTAGAAAAACATTTGGGTATGTCTCCCCCATCTCTAGGCCCGCTCATTCGCTCCCAGGTACAGGAAAAAGCGCCCAGAGTCGCCCAAAGCGTCCAGACACTCTCACATCACGTTCCCTATCTGTATTTGCCACGAGCCGTACCAGCGCTTATATAACGTTAGCAGGGACCTTCCCCATTGTCCCTAGGACCGCTGTTTAGCTCAGGAACCCCGGAAAACGTGTCAAGAGCGTCCAAAGCGCCCAATGCATCACCTCATGCTCCAGCATTGCCAGGAGCGCTGGATCTATCGCAAACGCATCCAAAGGACCGAATAGACATAGGGAAGCATATTTCGAACTCACGGCCCAGTGTTCTAGCACAGGGAATAGCGCCAGAAGCGTCCAGATCGCCCAAAGTCACATCCCAGACCTCCACTGCTCTGCACTTCCACCGCACATCGCTAGCACCTCCAGGAGATCATCTCAGGCCTATGGATTTGTTTTTTAACCAGCTGTTTGCCCTTCAAAGTCCGGAAAACGCATCTAAAGCGCCCAGTCCGCCCAAAACGTCGTACCACGTTCCAGCTCCATCCGCTTGGTCCCTAGCGTCGCAAATGCAATCGGAGAAATACCTGAGTGATATAGAACAGTCCCAGAACGCGCCGTCTTGCCCATGTCATGCAGAAAAAGCGGAAAAGTCGTCCAAGTCGTCCACAGTATCCACCTCATATCCTACACTATTGGCTCATTCCCCACTGCTGCGGACATCATCAACAGACCGTCCTAGCGTATCAGAGCATCCACAGACGTCACTACCACTAGCTCCGCCCGCTAAGAACGTGCCAAAGTCGTCTAACGCGCCCAGACTGTCACCCTGAGCTATTGTTGCTTCCCCACCATCCCGCGCGCTACGAACTCAACCAGAGACCGTTTAGGACATGTCCACAGTGCCGCATGAGCTGCCACTTAGCCCGCAGATAGTGGAGAACACGTCTAGATTGGCCAATCCGTTGTTGAGCACCCGACTGTTCCCGTTTGCAGCACAAGCACAAGCACCACAAACATCAGCATCTGGAAAATCCTTCGCATACACCTCATCACCCACGGCAGTGCCCTAGTCCAACGGATCGCAAACGGCTCAGGCATTAGTATCACCGAAAACAGCGCGCGGATTGCGCCAGGTTTTGCAACAGGTAGCACGGACACTCTGAGAAATGCATAGCATAATATGTAATTATACACCATTATGGAAATTATGACGAATTAATGATGATTAAATTGTCAATGATGGGTGGACTCGGGTCTGCCGTGCAAAGCAGCGGCCCTCACCCTCAAGTAGGGATACTAATCAAGAATAGTCTAGGGGTGCACCTATCTTCTCTATCTTTTTCGTCGCCCGGGACAAGACGCCTCCCCTCAATATATTATACCGTCCAAGGCCTGACATCGGAGGTGGATAGCGCGACCCCCCAACACTGACACCATTCATCATCCGTGCTCGAGTTAGACACGACAGTGAGGTTAGCGGCAGCTGGCAGGCCCATGGGCTCCGTAGCTGATGTCACCATAATCAGCCATGCCTAGCATGGATCCCAAGTCCGATGCGCGGTTTGCAAATGACACGCCCGTAGGCAGGTGCTATACCACTCGGGGTGTATAAGCTAGAACTGTCCGGGTAGCCAAGCGCAAAGTCCTGAATTGTCGATATGATGCAATGGTGCTGGCGCATGTGTGGAGAGAAGTCGAAGTGTTGGTACCCTCACCGATTCGCTACTCAAAGAGGTGATAGTGTCATTGATATTCATCCCTCAAACTAATCTAGGAGTCTACCGAAATTCAAATGGCGGCATGGGGATAGTAATAGAGGGGAAATCACTTCAAGCAGGGTGATTCTCTGACCAGAGTCTTGGTGAGTCCGCCTGCGCAACAGCGAGAGGGGTGTGCAGGAAAACTGAGAATCGAGTCAGAATGTATAGACACGTAGGCGAAAGACGGCGACACTTACAAGAATTGGGTGTTGACTAGGTGTATCGCGTGCGCAATCTACGACACTCGCCGGCTGATAGCCTTGAGGGGGCGATTGTGGGGGTGCGGAGTCAAGGTGAATGAAGTCTATGCAGACTGGAGGCAGATGCTTGAGATGTGTTGAATTGTACACACCTGCACGAGTACATGCGAGGTCCACACTGAAGTTTGAATCAGAAGGTGAGTACGCAGAGGGAAGGTAGAGCTCACCGATAATTCTGGTCCGCTAAGCATTGTCCATGAAGTCGCACAACGGTAATAGCCCATCCTCGATCATACTCAAGCACGAAGGTGTTCTCGGGAACACTAACAATCGAATCAGGAGTTACCAGGTCCCCGGCGAATTTGAACGAGATGGGGTCCTGGATCCGTGGTGACTTACAAGAGCATAAAGGCTCGGGAACGCTGAAAATAGAATGAGAATGTGGGCGCGCAAAACGAGAGTTGAGGAAGCTTACAACTTCCCCGACGGACTCAGACGCCACATAACCTTTCCACTCATGCTACCGCTCAGTGGCCTGCCAATTTCCAGGTAGAAGCGTCCGCGGGAGCGCTGAAAATGAAGTTAGAACGTGGACAGTCAAAGAGGACTAAAGCGGTTACCAAGTCTTCAGTGTGCTCGGACATGAGAGCAGATTCGATGTGTGACACTGAAATGTTGGGCTGGTAATGGCCTGGAGCATATCATGGAGTAAAGGATACAGGATTTGATTAGAATAGTCGTTAGAAGGGACCTTGAGAACATGGGGAGCACAACAAGGACAAGAGATTCTCTTGTCTAAGAGAAAGAGCAGGATACCAAGGCGGGATTATGAAATTTGTTGTGACGAGTTTGCAAGTCGGGCAAATTCCCACGTCGGGTCAATGTCACACCCTGGATTTACTCAGACGTCTTGATCATTTGAACCCTCACTCCCGCCTGCGGTGTAGAACAAATGTAAGTCCTCAACCTACTGATAGAGCCCTCATGTAAATCACGCCCGGCCCTGTAGATTGTTCTGCACCATACATCAGCATGACTAGCTTGAAAACCCAACGCGGCGTGCTACGATCAGGTCGATCAACTCCAGCGGAGATGGGCGTGAACCTGCGTGAACGCGGCTCAGAGCTACATCGTCTCCGCATTTCACCAGTGGCGATGAACGCGTACCCGGCCTATGGATGCAGAATGAAACTAGGAGTTCGATTAAGCAGTCGTATCAGTGGGGAGAGGGGTTCCACAGTTAGAGCAGGATTCCGAGTGTATCATTGCAATTGGCCAATGTTGAATGGCGCAACTTTGCGCATGCGACGACTCCCCATGATGGGTATCGGGATCCCAGTCATGATCGCGATTCTAGTTCTACCCACGAGCTGCCCCTGCGTTGAATCACAACATCCTGAAGGCTATATGGGCACCGGGTGGCATCAGAGGAAGTCCAACCGCCTTTCTACGCCACCTTGCGTGACCTATTACAGGAACACGGACTCGTGCGACTGCCTTAATAGGAAATGATCAAATGATCGATGAGCGCTTAGCGCTCAATTTCTATGACACACGGTATGTATACAATCGCGATACTCGACTTTTTGTCCTTATATCCCCTGTGCGCTTGACAGGTTTGGTCGACGGGCGTGCGATCCTGGATGGCCTGCATACAGAGGGAGGGAGCTGATCATGAATAGCATCCGAGCGCGTGTGGCTATCCCAAGTCCTGGTGATATGATGGTACCAAGTGCTGCTAGGATTGGTTTTGTATTTCCACGCCCTTTAGATAGGGCTTCAGATCATGCATATGCATGATCATGATCTTGTATATATGATGCATCAGCCTAAATTACCATGAGAGCCAATGATGTATCAAGGATATCCTGCTGTTGTAGCCAGATGATGTACTATCAATATAACATGATCACCTGATGATCCAGCATCGAGGCGGGCAAAACCTGTCCTCGCCGATGGGGCTAGCCAATTACAAAATGTTAGGCCTTTTCACCGTGAGCAAACAATAGTAGTTCCACTTATGGTATCAAATTTCCCTAACGGGCCTAACCTGCCGCTCAGTATATTTAACGTGCATCTCCCCAGGCTGCAACTTGAACATCTAAACAAACTTCCCATGTCTAGTAGCACCCCACAGTCAGAATCCACATTCGAAGAAACTTGGGGCGCCTTCGTAGCATTGGTCTATGTATCAACAGTGCTCAGCGGGTTCATTGCCATGCAGGCGTGTACCTACTTCCACAAGTTCTTCCATCGGGACCACTATGTTCTAAAATACACGGTGCGTCCTCCATCCCCCCAAGCCGATTCGTCCCGGTCCAAGTTTTGACTCTTGACTTTGTGTCAGGTTGCCTGCATTTGGTATGTTGCCATTGTAGTGATATCCCTCGCGACGCTCATTCTGAATGCGGACGGCCCAGGTTCGGCTGCGTGACTCTTGTCCTGTGTGAATTATGGGTCGTGCACGACATCATTATTGCAGGATACCACTTGCCATCTGAACAGGTCACCATCTCCCTCGGACTCCCGATTGCACTCGTCGCGGGGATATCTTCCAGCTCTGCTGTACAGGTCAGTGTTGGCACACCCCAGGCGACGACTCCATTCAATCAGTGTTCGGTAGGGCGTCTACGTCTTCCGGATGTACAGGTTCAATCGCAACAAATATCTATTGGCATGCTGCTGTGTGCTGGCGGGGATAGAGCTCGGGACTGGACTTGCATCAGCAAAACCAAATATTTGCCATAGAGGCTGTAGAGAACCATAGCGAACCATAGCGAACCATAGATATGGTTGTAATTTTTATAGATGAATATAGTGTTTTATAGATATTGTAGTAAGTCATAGTAATCTAATACATTCCTGTAGAAGGCCTTAGCTACGCATAGACAAGGCGGCCAAGTGCGCCCGTGAGTAGCCTGGATACACAGTCGCGACTCGCGAGTACTCATGGATGCAGAGGCCATAACTAGATCCGCACGAGTACAGATCCGCGGGAAACCCGAACCTGCGAGTATAATACTTGCAGGTACCCAGGTACCCATGAATTTGGGGCTGTGCGCTGGTCCGTCGATCCACGCGCCTGTCCATCCCTCTGTGCGTCCGTTAGTGTGTATCGCCTGCCCGGAAACCACAGTTCATGTTCCTCAGTAGCCTCGCGGCATCGTTGCGCACGTCAATTGACATGGCGAATGCAGCCGCGAGGGTGGAGGGGGCGTGAACTGAGTCCAAGCGGCTCCACTTCTGTCAACAAGAGGGGTGAGCATAGTATATGCTTTATCAAGCCCCTCGGGCTCCCCCATTTGTGAGACACCATGGTCCTGCACTATGGCCACCGTTCCATCAAACAACTCTTGATTGCGAGAAGGGGCGAGCAAGGAATGTAGTGGCCAATGCGTATGCATGCACGATTGCAGAGTGGTGCTAGTGTTGATGGTGATGAACGAGGTGATATATCTCGGCTCGGAGGGGGATAATGGGGCGGTGGTGATAGCATCCCTGTGTTTTAAGAGTGCAAGGGAGCGACGGGGACGTAGCGTAGCGGCGAGAACGCACGGTGGTGGTGGTGGTGAGGATGCATGGTGAAGACATGTAATGATCCGATAATGTGTTCAACGCGACGTGGTAGTGATATATTGACAAGGGAACAGGTGACGGTGGTGTTGACCTGACAGGACAATGGGTGGTGAGACCACTTGACATCCCCTCTGTATTTTTGACGTGGCGAGCAGGCGGCGTGGTAGTGGCATCAACGGTTGACGAAGTGCGTGTAGAGGGGGTGGCGCAAACAAGTGCTGAGTTGCCCGATTTCTTGGCTGCAAGAGATAGGAAGGAGTTTCATGGGTGTGCGTGGTGCAATAATGGATAACACTTACGAGCGGCAGCAGCTTTCACAAGTTCCTCAAACTACTCTACCCCGTTTTCAAAAGATTGGGTTGATGAGGGTATCCGAGGCTGGTGGCGGTGACGTTGTGATAGCGACGAGAAGGTAGACGATTCTCCCAATTGTGAGAGAGGAGGTTGCTGGCGGCGATGTCGGCGAGATTGAGTCATCAGGCCCCTCATGATGTCTCGATTGTCACCCACCTTGCGCCATCTGCGAACGCTGTGTGGCTCGTGGTGTCGGGAGTTTGATGTGTTCGTCCATTTGTCGTCGCACTGGATTGTCAATCAGAGAAATATTTTTTCAACTTACTAATCCATCCCAAAAATGTTGAACGTCATGCAAAGCCGAATGGCTGTGAGTGCATGCAATGTTGTCCGGTGTGCATTACACGTGGATGTGAGCGCGCAGGTGGCTGATTGCGGGAGTGGAAGCGAACGGAATGGGATGATTAATTGAAGGTGAGGTCAAGCAGGGGAGTGGGATCGCGGTACTGAGTGCAGATAATGAGATGGGGTGGGAACGAGCATGCGGGTGGCCATGGGGAGCGTGTCAGTGTGGGGGACTCGGCTGGTCCGCGGGATGTGCGGCGTGCTCTGTGAACAGTGGGAGGGCAAACATTCCCAAGTCAATTCAAACTCCGAGATGACATCATACATGGTCTGTGCGGGCTCCGTTTATGGGAACTGGTTAGACGCGCACATTATCAACGTGCTCGATTTTACTCCAAGTCCTGCACCACTCTTGTTTCAACACCCGCATCTTCTATCCCCCCTCGTCCCTCCCAGCCCAATTGACCATACCAGATTCCGGTGAGTATTTGTTCATTTGGTTCATCCTTCACCCTCTCAATGCTCGAACCTCGAGGGAGTCCCTTTTACCAATGACACTCCGGACCCCACTCCACTGAACACAACTCTTCCCGAACTCATGACAGAACACCCACTCTTGACACCTTTACTGGGATCTACCACAGCAGCACGTCCGCTTCACGACCCAATCGTTCTTTTATGATGGAATCCCAGTGCTGCGTCAATTCTTGTTCGCATGGCTCATGGACCGCTTCTTTTTTGAGGTGTGCGGGATTGGGGGTGGGGCGCAGGGCACCGCCCCTGTAGCATATTGAGTGCACGCTACAAAAGGTGGGTGTAGTTGCCTTATGTGTTCAGTTGGCTGAGTATGGGTGTTGTAGCTGCTCATGGGTCACATTAGGGGTCTGCGGTCCAATCCCCCGCGGCGGCGGCGCTTCCTCGGTACACTGTGCGCGTGATGGAGGTGCGCCTCACCGCACTCAATGGGCTTCTCCCCGCCCTTTCTCCTGGTGCGTAGCTGTTTTCCGCCAATGCCACACGCACTTGCTGATGAAATATACACACTGTAGCATCGCGCATGTGCATGGAGACACGGTTTCAGCACAACCTCACCGTGATGCACCTCTCCATCGCCATATTTACTGTAAGCTCCTCCCATCTCTTGCGCGCTACCCCCACTGACCTGCGATCCAGCTGAGGCAAATAGGATGTTATACGGTGCGTGGTAGTGGCAAAGATTTCCCATTTAGATGTATCAAATAGGGTAGCCAACAATAAATTATCATTTTACATTGTGCTGCCCGAAACTCGAATGGAATAGAGGGATGGTTTACCATTTAGTAGTAAATAAGTATAAGATTATGAGCACTACATAGTTCTTTATAGATGTATTGATTGACTGTCTAGCACTCTATAGTGCTCCATAGATCATGCTTGGCACTCATTAGTACTAAAGAAAGATAGACCTATACTATGGCACTATGGCACTATAATTCACTATGGGCCACTATGGAGCACTCCTCTGTGATTACCTGCTTTGCTGATGTGCTTGGATAGTCCGAGTGGCCCACAGTGTCCCTGCATGGCAGGAGGCCATATCGAATGAAGAGTCCAAGTGGCCAATCGAGATATCTTTTCCGGCCAACGTGCTCCTGGACACATCGATCGCCGCGTCGACATGCTACCAGCTGTGGCGCAGCCGGATGATGGGGCTCAAGCGGTGCGTGCGCGTTATGAACGGATTCTAACGTTTCAGCTGATTTGCGTTGCGTAGGACGCGACGCATGGTGGACAATGTTGAGATACCAGCTTATCTACAGTATTTGACTTAGAGTAATGTCCGCTTTATGATTACATAAGCGCGTCCAGTATTTTACATTCGAGGATTGTCTCTCATTATCACTACTCATTATACATTTCTAATAATATCTATTTAATCTCCCATCTACTTCATCCACTGCCAATAGGTTATGGGCCCTGGGCAACCTACGATGTCGTCATCTTGGTCTCTCGAAGTTCCGAATGTGAATCTCGAAGACAATGGTTCAAACTGGCTTACCTATAAGGAAAGGTTAATATGGACTCTGACTCACCAAGGACTCGAACAACATCTGTACGGAACCGCGCAGAAGCTTGAAGAGCTTCTCGAGGTAGATGGGAAATGGTTCAACAAAGAAGAACCTACGAAATCGCTCAGCAGAAAAGAAATTAGAGAGCACGAAACGAAAATTGATATTTTCGTGCAAAAGGAGGCAACAGTTCGATGCATCATCTACGAAACGATTAGCCAATACACCTTCCTTCGAATATTCAAGGAAGAGACCTCCGCGAAGCTCTGGATAAAGCTCACCAGCTTTTTCGAACCTCTTGAGGCCAACTCGCGATCCGTCCAAACGCATGCCGAAAAACACGCTGAAAACGCGGTGGTAATAGCGGAAAAGGGAGGGGAAGAATCCGAGGGGAAGCCAAAGGAAGAGGTCAAGAAATTATGCTCGGATTGCAGCTACATGGGGCACGCTCGCGACGCTGAATGCTATAGGAGAGGAGGAGAAAGAGAAGGTCAGGAACCACAGGAAAAGAAGGAAAAGAAGACGACGGACACCGACGCCGCCACCATGAGTGATAACGACGAATCGGATATACCCCGCGCCAATACCTCAAATTCCTGTGAAGAAAACCCTGCCCTATCCACTCTAGGACCCTCGCCGCGCACCGTCGATCGAATCCCCGAGAGTCGAAATCTATATTTCATTGATTCTGCCAATGAACCGTCGAAAATCCGTCTTGAAATGTCGAATGCATGCGAAGCGTCGTCGAAAAACGCGAATCCGTCGGAAATCACAGCAGATAAAGAGGACAAACCAAATTTTATTGAAGAACAAGAATATACAATACAGTATCAATGCCCCGGATCTCAGAAAAGCGAACCAGAAACGGCCGAAGGCCATAATACAGGTTTTGATGGAGATTCTGCGGATAACAGGAGCTGTAGGCCAGAAAAGCGATCAGTAACGGTCGAAGGGAACACCTACCTTGATAGGAATAACCTCCCAGAAGCTCGAACCGTCCAGATCGAGGGGAAGAGAATGCCCAACATCTCCAATACCCCCAGGCCAGCCACCGAAAATGAAACCATCGAATCGCCGCGCGCGTATAGGCACAATTTAAAGCCCTTGGAAGCCGCTTTCGAACGGTCCAGGAATCAGCCAAAACCGCCGGAAAATGACTGGGGAACGGACGCACCTTCGTCCAAGCCACTCAGCCAAACCACCAAGGTCCGTTCGGGCGAACCGCCGGACGTGAATAGGCGCGATTTAGAGCCCTTAGGAACCGCTATCGAACGGTCTAGCGATCAGGGAAAACCGCCGGAAAACGATTGCGGAATGGACGTACCTTCGTCCAGACCACCCAGGCAAAAGACCGAAATCCGTTCGGACGAATCTCCGGACGTGAATAGGCGCGAATTAAAGCCCTATAGGACCGCTCCCCAACGCGCCGACAATCAGCCAAAACGGATAAAAAATGGTCGTGCAACGGACACACCTTCGTCCAAGCACAAATTCACCATATCCAAAAGTCCACCAATATTCCCCAGCTCAAAGGATCATCGAAGCGACATCCCAAGCGACCTAGAATCGCATATCCGTCGCGATTTCCGTGCCAGAAGACTCCCAGGAATCTGTAGTCAGCCTATTCAGCAAGACTCACCTATCTTGGAGACCAGGATGGCAGGAATCGATTATCGGGATCCCAGAAGCATATCTGGGGAAGATAGAGGGTTAGTAACCAATATAGGAGGACCAACTCACCTATCCAATATGGTCAACGATGTTGAACCTCGAGGAAGCGTCCAACAGGAACCAACCATCGCTCGGTCAGCAGTCAAACGTCCAAATCGGGACATTTCGACTTCAACAATTATTCCGAGTCCAAAAATGTATATTTTTGATTGACTCGGTATATTACCACCTGAGAGATTTAAGCTCTAAGCTCGCGGCGATTGCCGTGAACGCTTCGGTAATTCCCTTCAAGCTTTCCCCTCTTATCTATGATTCATCACTGATCAGATTCAGTAGCAGCCCAGAACCTGGCACCATCGTTATTAGCGGAAGCGTCGCCAATACCCGTCATCTGGGACTTCTCTCATACCCTGTAGCTTCGTCATCGCTTTCTCAGCCTTCAAGAACACAGGCATTGCAACTGGTAGCACCCCACAGCACCCAGGAACTCTCTCAGCCTCTCCCTATTCTATCTTTGTTTCAGGCAGTCCCAGCGTCCTCAGGACATCGTCAAAGTACGTTCCCCTCGTCATTAGACCCCTCCATTCGTCCACAGGTACCAGAAAACGCGTCCAACGCGCCCAAAAGCGTCCAAGGGCATTCCTATCGCGTTCCCTATCCGTCTTTGCCATAGGCCGTACCAGCGCTCATAGAAACTCAGAAGGACCCTTTCCCATCGTCCCTGGGCCAACTGTTTAGCTCAAGAACCTCGGAAAACGCGTCAGAAGCGTCCAAATCGTCCAGAACATCACCCCATGTCTCAGCATCTCCCGGATCACCAGAAGTGTCGCAAACGCAGCCTGAGGACCGCCTAGATGCGGGGAATTGGATTTCAAACTTGCGGACCAGCCCTCTAGGCCAGGAAGCAGCGCTAGAAGTGTCAGAACAGCCCAGAACACGATCCAATACCTCAGACTCGCGTATTGCGTTCCCAGCGTCGCAAAGGCAACCAGGAGAGCGTTTCAGTGAATTAGGTCAGTCCCAGAACACACCGGTTTTTCCATGTCATCAAGAAAACTCGGAAAACTTGCCCAAGTCGTCCAAAGCGTCCCCCTCATCCTCCGTGGTATTGTTTCGTGCTCCTGCATTGCTAATAGCTTCTACGAACCGTCGTAGCACTTCAGAAGCCTCCAAGACATTGCCGCTGTTTGTACCGCCCTCTGAAAACGCGCCAGACTCGTCCAAAGCGCCCAGCCAGTCACCCCAGGCTCCCACTGATCCCCCGTCGTTCCCTGCGCCTCGTACACTCTCAAAGGCCCTTCAGGACGTGTTAGTCTCACGTTCAGACCCATCGCTTAGTCTGTGCACACCGTAAAACGCGCCCAAGACACTCAGTTCGCCGTTTAGCACCTCAGCCTCGTGGATTAGTACCTCCGCCGCCTCCTTTTCTGCACTTTGATCAGTTCAATATTTGTTCTGCCTCAGATAATCAGATTGCATCTATGTTCATCACTGCTTAGAATACTAATAAATATATTATATTGTCATATGCATTGGACTCGGTCATGCCATGCACCTGCAATGGCCCTCACCCTCAAGTTCACACTCGTTTTGCTCATATCAAGATGATTCAGCAATACATTCTTTTACTATATCAGGTATATTCTACCTACTTACAATCTCAAATACCTCCATTTCGCTTGAGGGGAAGTGTTGAGATACCAGCTTATCTACAGTATTTGACTTAGAGTAATGTCCGCTTTATGATTACATAAGCGCGTCCAGTATTTTACATTCGAGGATTGTCTCTCATTATCACTACTCATTATACATTTCTAATAATATCTATTTAATCTCCCATCTACTTCATCCACTGCCAATAGACAAGCTGATGCGATGGACTATTCGTAAGCTGCCCCCATACCTGCCTCACCCATAACCTGCCGTAATAATTGATCCTGTGGATAGAGACCGGTGCGCTCACTATGTATGTCATTGCCACTTCAATCCCTCAAACTTGGACTCATGAATCGACGGCGTCCCAAGTGTCGTGTCCCTTGCCGTTGTCCTCACAGTGAGTCTATTCAATCCCGTTGCACTGCAGCTACAATCACCGCTATCCGGCATCAGAAGAATCTTGACAAAACGGGCAGCTCCTGTAGGTTAGTGTACCAGACTCGAAAGAACACTACTTGACTAGATTTCATGCGGATTCTATCAGACCTCTGGGTGGGAGTAATCTTCATTTTTCCTAATTGTGAGCATGTCCATTCTCATTAGTGGCCTTGATACGGTGTTGACCGAGCCGCAGGCTATGCAACGGGGCTCCTGGCTTTGTGAGTCTGATCCTACTCCAGGGGTTCGTCCGAGCTACGTGCTGAGCATGACATTATGCGGCAGACTCAATGCGAGGACTAGCCTCGACGAGTTGAATACTGACAATCTGAGCCTGCCGACGGCTTCTCTGGTGTGGATGAGGACATCCAGATCGACTGGGATCCCAGCGACGCGGGGTGCTGTGACTGGAGGCACCCAGGGGGACGTGGTGCATGATAACCATGGGGTCGTGAGTTGTAGGGATTCCCCGACTCCTAAAGCATCCCACCTATAATTGCTTCATAAATCGCAAATAATATAGATCTCAAGTGCAATGTGTATGCGGCCCGTCCAGATCCAACTATTGTATGAATCAATGCATGAGCAAGAGGAATATGAACGCGTAGCCTAAGAGATAATGCTCTATTAGATTGCATACTAACTCTTAGTCGATGTATAAGGCAAAGTATTTGATTGATAGTTTGATAGAACGAACGCAAGCTCCCCAATCTGAGTCAACTCATGGGATCCTCTTATGTAAATCACCCCGGCCCCACGGATTGCTCTGCGTCATGAGCCGCCACGACTGGCCCGGAAATCCAACATATCGATGTCAACCCTAGCGAGGGTGTGCGTAGACGCAGCTCAGATTTCACCAGTGACAATGAATCTCGTACCCGATCTATGGATGCAAAAGTTGTTGGCATCATCCATGGGCAGGCTTAAACCATGACACACATAAGTACATGGAGGCCATACATAGGCGAAAAACCCGTCACCGCGCGATCATTATATATGGAATCGAGTAGGGAGACTAATCGAGGATAGTCTAGAGTCGCACCGATCTTCTCTATCTTTTTCGTCGCTTGGTCTTGTGACTTGATCGTGTGTGACTGATGGATGGGACAAGACGCCCCCCCTATATCATCCATGGCCCGACATCGGAGGTGGATAGCGCGGCCCGCCAACACTGACATCATTCATCATCATCCGCGCTCGAGCTAGACACGACAATGAGGTTAGCGATGACTGGGCAGGCCAATAAACTCCGTAACTGATGCCACCATAATCAGCCGCGCGCATGAGTGACAATTCACACCCGCAGAATGATACATCTCAAATGGTTCGAAGATTGCGCGTCGCGTCGTACTTCATATAATTTATGCTTAGCATGGATCCCAAGTCCGATGCGCAGTTTGCAAATGACACGCCCCTGAGGCCAAAGTGCTATGCCACTCAAGGCGTGCAAGCTGGGGCTATCCAGGTAGCCAAGCGCAAAGTCCTGAATGACAATGTGATGCAATAGTGCTGTCGAAGTGTTGGTGCCCTCGCCGATTCGCTACCCAAAGAGGTGTTAGTATTATTGATATTCATCCCTCAAGCCAATCAAGGAGTCTACCGAAATTCAAATAGCGGCATGGGGGTAGTAATGGAGGGGAAATCACTTCAGCCAAGGTGATTCTCTGACCAGAGTCTTAGTAAGTTCGTCTGCGCAACGGCCATGAGGGGTTTGCAGGAAAACTGAGAATCGAGTCAGGATGCACAGGCGCGTAGGCGACACTTACAAGAATCGGATCTCGACTAGGCGTACCGCGTGCGCAATCGACGACATTCGCCGGTGAGGGAGCGGTTGTGGGAGGTGCGGAGTCAAGGTGAATGAGATCTATGCAGAATGGAGACGGATGCTCGAGATGTGTTGAACTGTGCACCCCTGCACGAGTACGTGCGAGGTCCACGCTAAAGTTTGAATCAGAAGGCGAGTACGCAGAGGGATGGGAGAGGAGCTCACTGACAACTTTGGTCCGTCAAGCATTGTCCATGAAGTTGCTCAACGGTAATAGCCCATCCTCGATTATACTCAGGCGTGGAGGTGTCTTCGGGGGTGCTAACAATCGAATCAGAATGTGAGTGACCAGGTCTCTGGTGAATTTGAGCGAGATGGCGTCCTGGATCCGTGGTGAATTACAAGAGCGTAAAGGTTCGGGAACGCTGAGAATAGAACGAGAATGTGAGCACGCAAAATGAGAGCTGAGGAAGCTCACAGCTTCCTCGGCGGACCTGGACACCACGCAACCTTTCCACTCATGCTACTGCTCAATAGCTTGCCAATTGCCAGGTAGAAGCGTCCGCGGGAGCGCTGAAAATGAAGTTAGAACGTAGGCGGTCAAGAAGGGTTAAAGCGGTTACCAGTCAGTGTGGAATGTCGGGCTGGTAATGGCCTGGGGCAGATCGTGGGATGGAGGATAATAAGTTGACCAGTGGTCGATTAGAATAGTGGTCAAGTGCCGTCAGCAATGGCGATGGTGGAGATGGAATAAACTTGCCGAGTTCGAGAGAGGAACGGAAGTCGCGTCAAATCAAGGCCCAGTCATCAGGGTATGATGGGGGAAGAACTTCGGGCATCATTGAAAGGAACCTTGAGAACGGGGAGCACAAGGACAAGAGAACGACTCGGAGCGGGATATCAAAGTGGGATTATGAAATTTGTTGTGACAAGTTTGCAAGTCAGGCAAATTCTCACGTCGGGCCAAAGTCACACCCTGGATTTAGATTTACTGAGTCTCAGTCAGACAGCGGACGGCGTCTAATTTGGCCTGACGCAGGCTTCGATATGGTTCCAACAATTTCGACGCAATACCCCTTGTCTCGCAATTAAATCGGTGAGTCGCATAGTCCTGTCTCCTTGCTCGCGATGGAAAGTTGTTCTGGTCACGGCCGTCGGCTAGGGAGGATTCAGAGAGGTGGACAATGGAAGAATAAGTGGGGGACATACGCCATGTCAGGCGATGGACAGGCGAGTACCACATCTACTCAGCCAACCAGCACTTACAGCAGGAACCCGACAGAATTCTACACTGTGCCTAATAGTTTGTCAACGCCACAAATGCAAACAGCTCTTCATCTGCCTCCCTGACCGTTGCCGTTTCGGGCAGGGCCCCGGGCGAACTTGTGGCATAGTCCCACTGCGATACTCAAGCTTCAAGACCGTGGTCTCGCGTCAAGTCTATATATAGGACAGAGGTGTACGTACAATCCGACTCGAGGGCGCGGAGCCTGACTCACAACACTATGAGCTATTGGCACTCGGGCCGAAATGGCTTACGATTATGTTGCCCGTGGTATGTCATTACTATGGGATGCATGCTGTCGACCAAAGCACCCGAGGTCTGGGGCTGACTAGTAGTGTTGAGCACTTAATTTCTAGTATCACACGCGTCTATGATCGCGATCCTACTTTTGTATGTCCTCCCACTGTCCACATATGTCCTGTGTGCCTAGATGTCAAGTTTGGTCGACGGGTGCGCGACGCCGGATGGCCGGCGTACTACCAAGGGAGAAATAACATCCGAGCGTGCGCAGCTACCCAAGTTCTGGATAAGAATATGATGTACTACTGATACTGCTGACCTGGGGATGGGCTTGTTCAGACAACATATTCCCATGCGTTTTAAATGGCCCCGATCCACATCATCAGGAAAGTAACATCAGCTTTTCCTTATGATCATGATCCAGTGACGGGCGTGGATGCCGGCGGACCGAAACCTGAAGTTGTTGAGGCTTTCTCATAACAACAAAAATCTTTTGTTTTCGTTTCAACCGCTTTTAACTAGCTGTTACTCCGACAACTTTTGGCGAAGACCTGTGACTTGCCCTAACTTGATTACGGTAGAAAGGAACAACATACGTAGCCTGGCCATGGCAGGAGATGCTGAGGCCTCGATCTCCTGCTGCAAGCTCCAGGCCTCCGAGTCAATGCCGGAACATCAACAAGATCACTTTGGAAGGAAGGAACCGACGGCCAGCCTCATACCAAAAAGCCACACATCTGGTTGATCAGCCTCTTACCATATGGTTTCGCTCTATCAATATTAATAGCGTGTTCGTACATCGATAAAGATTGCGCTACTGATCTCTGCCATTATAGAACGCACTTCCTCACATGCCGCTCAGTATTTAACGCACATCTCTCCAGGCTGCAACTTGAACATCTGAACAAACTTCCCATGTCTAGTAGTACCCCACAGTCAGGATCCACGTTCGAAGAAACTTGGGGCGCCTTCGTGGCATTAGTCTGTGTATCAACAGTATTCAGCGGATTTATTACCATGCAGGCATGTACCTACTTCCACAAGTTCTTCCATCGGGACCATTACATTCTAAAATACACGGTGCGTCCTCCATCCCTTCAAGCCGGTTCATCCCAGCCCCAAGTTCTGACTCCTTACTTTGTGTTAGGTTGCCTGCATCGGGTATGTTGCCATCGCAGTGATATCCCTTGTGACGCTCAGTCCAAATGCGGATGGCCAGGTTCGGCTGCATGACTCTTGTCTTGTGTGAATTCTGGTTGTGCAGACATCATTATTGCGGGATACCACTTGCCATCTGAACAGGTCACCGTCTCCCTCGGACTCCCGATTACACTTGCCGTGGGGGTGGTTGTCAGCTCTGCTGTGCAGGTCAGTGTTGACACGCCCCAGGCGATGACTTTATTCAATCGGTGCTCGGTAGGGGGTCTACGTCTTCCGGATGTACAGGTTCAATCACAACAGATATCTATTGGTGTGTTGCTGTGTGCTGGCAGGGATAGAGCTCGCGACTGGGCTTGCTTGGATGGTCCGGGTGGCGCATGCCGTCCCTGCATGGCGGGAGGCCATGTCGAATGAAGAGTCGAAGTGGCCAATCGGGATGTCCTTTGCAGTCAGCGTGCTCCTGGACACATCATTGCTGCATCGACATGCTACCAGCTCTGGCGCAGCGGATGATGGGGCTCAAGCGGTGCGTGCGTATCATGCAGCGGGTCCTAACTCAACTTGATTTTGATTTTGCATAGGACGCGACGTATGGTGGATAAGCTGATGCGATGGACCATTCGTAAGTTGCCCCCATACCTACCTCACACGTACCTGTCGTAACAAATAGACCCTGTGGATAGAGACTGGTGCGCTCACTGTGTATGCCGTTGTCACTTCAATCCCTTAAACTTGCACTCACTTATCGACGGCGTCTCAAGCGTCGTATCCCTCGCCATTGTCCTCACGGTGAGTCTATCCAATCCTGCTGCACTGCAGCTACACTCCCACCATCCGGCATCAGAAAAATCTTGACACAAAAGACAACACCTGTAGGTTGGTGTACCAGATTTGAAAGAACACCACTTGACCAACTTTCGTGTGGATTCTGTCAGACCTCTGGCTGGGAATAGTCTTCATTTTGCCTAATTGTGAGCATGTCTATTCTCATTAGTGGCTTGAGTCGATGTTGATGTCCCGAGCCGCAGGCTATGCAACGGGACTCCTAGCTTTGTGAGTCTAATTCTACTTGAGTGTCTATCCGAGCTACCTGCTGAGCATGACATTATGCGGCAGACTCAATGCGAGGACTAGCCTCGACGAGTTGAATACTGACATCTGAGCCTGCCGACGGCTTCCCTAGCGTGGATGAGGACATCCAGGTCGATTTGGATCTCAGCAATGCGTAGCACTGTCACTGGAGACACTCAGGGGGACGCGGTGCATGATAGCCACGGAATCATAAGTCATAGGGATTCCCAACTCCTAAAGTATTCCACTTATAATTGCTTCGAAGGTCGCAAGTAATGTAGATCTCCAAGTGCAATATGTATGCGGCCTGCCCAGATCCAACAATTGTATGAATCGACGATGAGCAAGGGAGCACAGGAATATGAACACACAGCCTAAGAGATGATCCAGTTCTGTTAGATTGCATATAACTCTTAATCGTACAAGGCGAAGTATTTGCTTATAGTTTGGTAAAACGAATATAAGCCCCCCAGAGATCCTAAGTCATTCCAGCCCCACGGGTCGTTTATGCCGCGAGCTATCACGACTGGCCCAGAAATCCAACACGGCATGTCGATGTCAACTCTAGCGAGGGTGTGCATAGACGCAGCTCGGATCCCACCAGTAACAGTGAACCTCGTCCCTGACCTATGCAGAAATTGTTGGCACCACCCGCAGGCGGCCCAAACAAGAGTATATGATTAGAATAGTCGTTAAAAGGGACATTGAGAACAAGGAGCACAACAAGGACAAGAGAACGAGCAGGATACCGAGGCGGGATTATGAAATTTGTTGTGACAAGTTTGCAAGTCGGGCAAATTCCCACGTCGGGCCAAACTCACACACCCTGGATTTACACTTCTCAGTCAGACGTCTTGATTAATTGATTGTTTGAAGCCACACTCCCGCCCGCGATATAGAACAAATTTAACTCCTCAATCTACTGATAGAGCCCCATGTAAATCACACCCGGCCCTGTAGATTTTTCTGCACCATACATCAGCATGACTAGCTTGAAAACGCAACGCGGCGTGCTACGACCGGCTCGATCAACTCGACCGGAGATGGGCGCACGCGGCTCAGAGCCGCATCGTCTCCGCATTTCACCAGTGGCGATGGACGCGTACCCGGCCTATGGATGCAGAATGAAACTAGGAGTTCGATCAAGCAGTCATATCAGTGGGGGAGGGGGGTAGTGGGACGGAGAGGCTGGAGGAACGTGCCCTCCCTCCGCTGCTGGATGCTGGTGTCGTGTCCATCTGTTCAGAATTCAGCACTTACATCCGGAACCCCAGAATCCTACACCGAGAGTATGCGCCTAATAGTTCGCCAATGCATAAATGCAGTCCTTCATTTGCCTCCCTCGTGTCAGGCAGCCACTGCGATGCTCGGAACTGCGTTCTCGTGCTAAGTCTGTCGATAGGTCAGGGCTCTCAGTTAGAACTGGAGTGTATCATTGCAATGTTGAATGGCGCAACCTTGCGCATGCGACAACCCTGTCCCCCCGTATCAGGACCCCAACCATCGCGATCCCAGTTCAATGGACGAGCTGCTCCCGGGTCGAGTCACAACATCCCGAAGCTACACGGGCACAAGGTAAGCATCAGAGGGAGTCCAACTTCCAGCCCCCCAAACCACACTACCATCTCACGCGGTCCATTGCACAGGACACCGCATGAACCCTAGGACCTGGAGATCTGGACTTGTGCGATTGTTTCACGCACATACCTCGTGACGATCCACATATCTTGAGTGCCATTTCGGGGGCTTGAACTCACTGTCGATGTTCGTGGGCCGCATGTGGCCGGCTGGTAGGAGTTTGGGCCTTGTTGCTTCTTGATGGTGTTCGTGGAGAAGGGATGGTGGGAGATTTATATAAAAGAGATGATCAGTGACCGGGACTATGCGTGTGCCGACTCTTGCCCATGGGATATCATTGTGATGGAGCGCATGCCGTTGACCAGCATGCCCAAGGTCTGGGGCTCAGCGCTTAATTCTATACCACACGTATATGGTCGCGATACCCAGTACTTTGGTATGTTCTCCTATGTCCTATGCGTCTGACAAGCTTGATCGAAGGTTCACTGAGAGAGAAATAACATCCGAGCGCGCAGTCAAGCCTTACGATACGATATTGCGAGGATGGGTTCCCACGCGTTCAAAATTGAGCTCCACATCATGATCCAGCGTGGAGGTCGGCAGACTGAAACTTGAAGTTGTTGAGATTGTCTCGTAACAACGGAAATATTTTTGTTTTCATTTCAAGCGTTGTTACCCCAACTTTGGCGAAGACTTGTGACTTGCCCTAACTTGATTACAATAGAGAGGAAGTTGAAGGAACAATGCATGTAACCTGTCCACGGCAGTCGGAGGTCCTCCGAGTCAGCGCTGGAATGTCAACAAGATCATTGAGGAAGGAAGGAACTTGATGGTCAGCTTCACACTAAACTTGAAGCCGCGCATCTGAGAAGCGATCAGCCTAACCACACGGTTCCGCTCTATTAATATTGATAGTGTATCTCACGTCGATATCAAAGATTGCACCGCTGATCTCTGCCATCACAGGACGTAGTACTTCTCTGACTTACCCCCCATTTAACGCGTACCTCCCCGGCTGAGACATCCACACAAACCAGCTCCCCCGATGCTTCCCATATCCGGTAGCACCCCGCAGTCAGAATTCATATTCGAAGAAACTTGGGGCGCCTTCGTGACATTGGTCTACATATCAACAGTGCTCAGCGGATTCATTGCCATGCAGGCGTGTACCTACTTCCACAAGTTCTTCCATCGCGATCACTACGTTCTGAAATACACGGTGCGCCCATCCCTTCAAGCCGATTCGTCCCGGCCCAAGTTCTGACTCCTTACTTGTGTCAGGTTGCTTGCATTGGGTACGTTGCCAGTGACATCCATTGCGATACTCATTCCGAACGCGGATGGCCCAGGTTCGGCTGCATGATTCTTGTCCTGTGTGAATTATGGGTCGTGCATGACATCATTATTGCAGGATACCACTTGCCATCTGAACAGGTGGCTGTCTCCTTCGGACTCCCGATTTCACTCGCAGCAGGGGTGGTCGTCAGCTCTGCTGTACAGGTCAGTGTTGGCACATCCCAGGCGACGACTCCATTGAATCGGTTCTCGGTAGGGCGTCTACGTCTTCCGGATGTACAGGTTCGATCACAACAGATATCTATTGGCGTGCTGCTGTGTGCTGGCGGGGATAGAGCTTGGGACTGGACTTGCTTGGATGGTCCGGGTGGCCCGCAGTGTCCTTGCATGGCAGGATGCGGTGTTGAATGAGTCGAAGTGGCTAATCGGGATATCTTTTCCGGCCAACGTGCTCCTGGACACATCGATCGCCGCGTCGACGTGCTACCAGCTGTGGCGCAGCCGGATGATGGGGCTCAAGCGGTGTGTGCGCGTCATGGATGGGTCCTGACTTCTCAACTGATTTGCGTTACGTAGGACGCGACGCATAGTGGATAAACTGATGCGATGGACTATTCGTAAGCTGCTCCATACCTACCTCACATAACCTGCCGTAATAACGAATCCTGTGGATAGAGACTGGTGTACTCACTATGTATGACATTGCCACTTCAATCCCTTAGATTGGACTCACGGACTCTCGACGGTGTTTCAAGTGTAGTATCCCTCACCATTGTCCTCACGGTGAGTCTATTCAATCCTGTTACACTGCATCTACAATCACCACCATCCGGCATCAGAAAAATCTTGACACGAAAGACTCCTGTAGGTCAGTGTACCGGGCTCGAAAGAACACCACTTGACCAGATTTCATGCGGACTCTATCAGACCTCTGGATGGGAATACTCCTTGTTTTTCCTAATTGTGAGCGTGTTCATTCTGATTAGTGGCCTTGAGGCGGTGCTGACGTCCCGAGTCGCAGGCTATGCAACGGGGCTCCTGGCTCTGTGAGTCTGATCCTATTCCAGGGGTCTGTTCGAGCTACGTGCTGAGCGTGACATTATGCGGCAGACTCAATGCGAGGACTAGCCTCGACGAATTGGATACTGACAATCTGAGCCTGCCAACGGCTTCTCTGGTATGGATGAGGACTTCCAGGTCGATTGGGACCCCAGCGACGCGGAGTGCTGTGACTGGAGGCACTCATGTGGACGCGATACATGATAGCCACGGAGTCGTGAGTCACGGGGATTTCCCAACTCCTAAAGTATTTCACCTATAATCGCTCCGTACGTCGCAAGTAATATAGATCTCTAAGTGTGATGTGTACGCGGCCCGTTGCATGAATCGACGCAGACTTGCAGTACTTTTGAGCCTCATCGAGCCTCATGTGACTGAACGACAGTGGAAAAGCTGAGAGGCTGGGGAAAGCCGAGCGGCAGCTTGAGCTGGTGCGCGAAGACGAAAAAGGCTGAGTGGGCGGGTTTCGTCTTGGCAAGCTCATTCCAAGGCTGGTTGTGATAAGGTAATCAAATAGCAAGAGTAAGGAAAAAAAACGTATAACGAATGGTAAACGATAGTGGTATGGGTGGCGGGTGGGTCAAGACTTATCTGTAATGGATGCTGTAGCTGAAGTGGATACGAGCGCGCGAGTGGGGAACGAAAGCAACACCTCATCGATGAGATGAGATGCGGAGATGATTGGGAAAAAAAACCAAACAGTCCCAAACTGGGCCGCCATTTGGCTGGACGCCGGTGTTGCCGCCGCCTGTTCTGTTGGAACTTGGCACATTGCAAATTATTCAGGCCCGAAAAGCATCAAAGTGCGCCGAGAGTCAAAAAGTCACGAAAAGTAATATCGACTTTTCCTGATGCAATCACGCCACAGAAGTTATAGAACGGAACAACTGTCCAGTGTCTGCAGCTTGGCTACGGAATGCTGTGTGGAACTTGAGGCCTCATAGACACTAGCGCTGGAACACCGTGGCCCCAACCTTCCGACGAGGTCGGGCCATCAGGAAAATCCCAAAATGGCCATAGTCCCCCAGTTAAATACAGTGACACATATAGACAGATGTAGACGATATAGACGCATCACCTGTCTATGTATGCTTACATAGACATACCTAGACACACTACACATCCATATAGATTATATAGCTTGCACGCATGTCTATGTGCGTCTATACAGTTCATGTCTGGGTCTTTTTAGACATACGGAGATATGTTACGCACCTACATGGACATAGGTGGGCTATGTATCTGAAGTGTGCACCTATATATGCTTAACTAGGATGCAGGAATAAGCGGAGGCAACGGAGAAGCCCCCAAAGCTTACAGGAATTTGTTAACTATAATATCGAAATCAAATATATTTGAAAACCACGGAAAACATGTGCTACACGATGATATGAATAACGACTGAAAAATCCAGCAGCAGGGGCCCGTCCGGGTGGGCATGGCGCCGGGAGATACCGCGTGCGGGTTGCAGCATCGCTCTCAGGAGGGGGCACATTTGGTGCGCGCGCATGGACTCGTAGTGCATGGACATTAGGTGAGGAACGGACACACTCACCCTCCTGTGGCAGGGGAAACGATAGGATTGGGATGCGCTGAGCCATGCGACATGGAACCTGAGGTAGTCGGAGTGGTTGAACTCCCGTTGAGGTGGAGAGCGCGAGGGTGCAATGAGGTTGTGGCTATGAGAGTGTGCTGTGGTAGCTAAAGGAGGTTCACGCACACGGACATGGCGCTGGTCTCGCCGCGAGGTTGGTGGGAATTGGATACTGTGCGGGCTAGCGGTGCGGCGACAACTGGCAAGGTTGCTGCCAGGTTGAGTGAGACAGTGACGAGGCAAGAGCACTCACCCAAGTGCGCACGACTGGCGAGGTTGCTGCCAGGTTGAGTGAGACAATGTGACGAGGCAAGCAGAAAGAGCACTCACCCAAGTCCAGGAGTCCAGGGGCCAGAACGCACAACATCCTAACTTGCCTCGGGCTCTCCTAATCAGCACCGCCGCTGCCATCATACGCCATCCGGTGGCGATTCCACTGAGGGCCCGAAGACGTCGCCACGGACTCAAACATTTGAGCATTCCGTCGGGTGAATAGGTTCGGGTGGGCAGAAGGGAGGAGGGAGTGCCAAACGATGGAAACATTCAACGGGTCTGTGCCACGTCAGTTTCCAGTCGGAGTTGGAATTGACTTGGGAGCGAGAATTTTGGACGATGTTCCTTGGCTGACGTATTCGCTTTACTTCATACCACTACAACAGCAGGCGTCGTACCTCTTCGTACCTCAAGCACAACGGGCTGCACATGGTATGTAATAATACTTTCCTTCACGCTGACGATCATGTTTGGTAACCATACCCAAGCACATGTATCGTCCCAGCACTACAAGACACCACACATGTTCTCCGGGACGCACTTCACCAATGTCCGCAGGCACATGGGCCCACACCTGCAACAAGGTAGATGCAACGCTCGCTAATCGTGTCCTTGCAGCCTCGCGCATCCTCTCGCACCCTATATCGACTCGACTAACCTTACCCTCCGGGGTAATGCTACATGCTAACATATGTATTTAATTATTGCCTGCTCGGCGCTCACACATGCTAACAGCTCCATGACTAGTAATGTATACGCGTATTGACGTCCCGCAAACGGTTTACACGCTGCATCTTGAAGACCTCTCGCGGCGCGATTGTATGTTCTGTCATTGCTCACCTGCCCGCACTCATATATGTCATGGATAGTGATGTATACGCGTTGACATCCCGCAACTGGGGCGCTGAGCCCACCTGACACATGCTGCATCCATCTCACAGGGCCACCAGGAGTTCCCCTTTACCGCGCAATGGTGATTACAATGTATGTCTCTGGTTACCGCTCACTCGCGCATGCTCACGATGTCATGGGCAGATATCTGTATCGACGCTCCATGGATAGGGTGTCGCATCTCAGATTTACGCCTGGTAGGCTCCAACTGATAATGATGGTGATATTAGGTGTAACCCACGTTGGATGAGGATGTAAGTTATATTAGTTTAGCTTGTACTCAGTCTTGTATTAGATACCTGGGTTGATAATATATTTAACTTAATGCTACCTTTCTTACACATATTCTATATAACCTATGAGTGCAACCATAGTACCCCAAGTCTACATTGATATGATGGGGGGCTATGTGGTACTACAGACTTGGCAGCTGAGTCTATGGAGGCCTGGCTGGGTGCTATAGCAGCTCCATAGTGCTATAGAGTGTGTGGTGAGTGCTATGAGGTGCTTTATAAAAGGCCTTCAGTCTACCGAACTATGAGTGCTATTTCAGCTATGTAGAACTATAAATGTCCCTTGAAGTTTCCTGATGGGGGAACCCAATGGTTGGCATGCTCACACCGAGATTTGAGGAGTGATCAACCTGACATATTCTTTTAACGTTTGAATGGTCTGGTGAAGCTCTAGCAACATTCACCAAACACATCACCGCTCACAATACTATTACAGACTTCACTGATCGCATCTTGCTGACTTACCGCTTATTTAACGCGCGGAAGCTCAGGCTTCGTATCCACACACTTCCTATGACCTCACAGGTGGAACCGACATTTCAAGCGACTTGGGGCGCCGTTATGGCATTGAGCTGAGTGTCGGCAGCATCTAGTGGATGTATCACCATGCAAGCACGCACTTATTTTCACAGGTTCTTCCACAGGGACCATTACATTCTTAAATTTGTGGTGCGCACTTCATCCCTTCGAAACGGTTCATCTCGGCCTCGAGCTTTAATTCCATACCTTATATTAGGTTGCCTATATTTGGTATGTTGCCATTGAAGCGACAGCTCTCGCGGCGCTCAATCCGGGTACCCCATGAACACTGAATGTCCAGGTTTGGCTGTGTGGCTCTTGTCTTGTGCGAATTCTGGGTCATACACAACATCATCATCGTAGGGTACCACCTGCCATCCGGGCAGGTTGCCATCTCCCTCGGGTTTCGATTGCAACCGCAGTGGGGCTGACCGTCGTCTACGCTGTGCAGGTCGGTGTTGATACCACGGGTGTGATTCTATTTAATTCTTCAGCAGGGGATCTACGTCTTCCGGATGTACAGGTTCAATCGCAACAGATACCTACTAGTGTTCTGCTGCGTGCTGGGAGGGATGGTGCTTGGGACTGGATTCACTTGGGTGGGCGCGGACGGCACACATTGTCCCTGCGTGGCAATTGGTCGCGTTGAGCGAAGAGTCGAAGTAGATACTTATAACATGCTTTGCAGTCAACATATCCCTGGATATGTTTATTTCCTCATCAACGTGTTACCAGCTGTGGCGCAGCCGGATGATGGGGCTTAAGCGGTGCGTGTTATGCATTGGGCTTTCAGCCTGTTTTTGATCTTGTTGTGTAGGACGCGGAAGTTGGTAGATAAATTGATACGATGGACGATACGTGAGTTACTCCATACCTCTCATGTGTTCCCTGTCGGATAATAAAGGTCCCGTCGGTAGAGACTGGCGTACTCACTAGGTATGCCATTACCATTTCCACCCTCTTGCTGAGTTCCAATTCATGGGTGGATGACGCTTCAAGCGCCGCGATCCTCGCCATTGTCCTTATGGTAAACCTACCTCAACCTTATTGCACAGTGTTGACAATAACCTCGCATCAGGAAAATCTTAGCAGAGAATACAACCCTTGTAGGCCGGTTTGACAGACCTGAAATAATATCACTTAGCTAACTTTCGGATTGTGTCAGACCTTTGGCTGGGAATAAGCTTGCAAGCCTCTAATTGTCAGTGTTCATTCTTCTCGGCTCGTTAATGGCCTTGATTTTGATGCTGATCCCCCTGAGCCTCAGGCTACGCTATTGGACTCCTGGCTCTGTGAGTCTGAATCTATTCCGTTCAATTCAAGCTACATGCCGAACATGATGCTATGTGGTAGTGCGAGAACCAACCTCAGCGAGTTAGATACCCACCATCTGAGCCTTCCAACTGCTTCTCTGGTGTGGGCGAGGATATCCAAGTCGATTGGGATCCCAGCGACACGTAGTGTTAGGATTGGTAGCAGTCAGGGGGGTGTGTTGCGTGTTTCAAGCCACAGAGAAGTCATGAATTATGAGAATTCCTATAGCTCCTAAATTATTCCGCCTATAATTGCTTCATACATCCTCGCAAGTACTTAATGTAGATCTCCAAGTGCATTGTACATACAGCCTGCCTAAGTCTAGGATCCGGTGACGTGTATGAATCGACACGTAGACAAGGCCCGGGTATAGGAATATGAAGCTATGAACGCATAGCGTTCGAGATGAATCCAGTTCCGTCTGATTGCGCACTGGCTCGAGCTTAGTCGATGTCTGAGGCGAAGCATCAGGTTGATATTTGGTAATGATAATACGATATGCGTATGGGGATTGCCACTTGCCGTCTTCTTGGGCGAAGCTTGCCCATGGTATATCATCACCATGCCCCATGGGAATGCATGCTGTTGACCGATGTGACGAATATATGAGGCGACCGATGGACTCCTCGATTGATAATACATACTTAATTACATAGCCATTCGCTTAGTTTTTTCCTCGCGCGTTCGAACGGGGTATACACGAATATACTCGAATCCACTCGTTGTTTCGACGCTGCCCGGACCTGTAAGGACGAGAATTCGACACGATGTGCCCGAGGTCTGGGCGTATTAGTGCTTAGCGCTTAATTTCTATGACACGTGTATAAAACCACAACTCGTACATACCAACTTTTTTATGTCATCCCATGTCCTGTGCGACTCCGGATGGCCGGCGGACCAATAACATCCGAACGTGCAGTGTGCACTGGCAGCCACCCTACATAAGTCCTGGATAAGGGTATGACGTACTAGTACTAATACTGCTGGGATTCGTTTCAACCGTTTTTAACTAGCTGTTACTCCAGTCTTGGCAGAAAGGAACAGCATATGTAGCCTGGCCACGGCAGGAGATACGAGCCCTCAGTCTTCCGCTGTGAGCCTCAGCCCTCCAAGTCAGTGCTGGAACGTCAACAAGCTCATTTCGCAAGGAACTCTCCACTAAAAGCCGTGCATCCGAGAAGCGATTGACCTACCATATTGTTTGACTCTATTGATATTACAGCTATTTCGGAAAGCCTCGAGAATGGAAATAGCTCTAATGGTGTGTTCGTACATCAAAGATTGTGGCACTAATCTCCACTATTACAGGACGTGGTGTTTCCCTGACCTGCCCCTTATTTAACACATACCTCCCCAAGTTGAGACGTCATACACCAGCTCCCCGACGCTCATGTCCGGTAGCACCCGCGCAGTTAGAATCCACATTCGAAGAAACCTGGGGCGCCTTCGTGGCATTGGTCGGTGTGTCAACAGTATTTAGCGGATTTATCGTCATGCAGGCGTGCACCTACTTCCACAAGTTCTTCCATCGGGACCACTATATTCTCAAATGCACGGTGCGCCCTCCATCCCTTCAAGCCGATTCGTCTCGGTCTAAGTTTTGACTCCTCACTTTGTGTCAGGTTGCCTGCATCGGGTACGTTGCCACCGTAGTGATATCCCTCCCGACTCAATCCGAACGTGGATGGGTTTCCAGGTTTGGCTGCATGACTCTTGTCTTGTGTGAATTATGGGTCGTCCATGAGATCATTATCACAGGATACCACTTGCCATCTGAACAGGTCACCATCTCCCTCGGACTCCGATTTCACTCGCAGCAGGGGTGGTTGTCAGCTGTGCTGTACAGGTCAGTGTTGGCGCACCCAGGCGACGACTCCATTTAATCGGTTCGGAAGGGGGTCTACATCCTGCGGATGTACAGATTCAATCGCAACAGGTATCTATTGGCGTACTGCTGTGTGCTGGCTGGGATAGAGCTCGGGACTGGACTTGCTTGGATGGTCCGGGTGGCGCACACCGCCCTGCGTGGCAGGAGGCCATGTGGAATGAGGAATCCAAGTGGCCAATCGAGATATCCATTACAATCAGCGTAATACTGGACACATCGATTGCCGCGTCGACGTGCTACCAGCTGTGGCGCAGCCGGATGATGGGGCTCAAGCGGTGCGTGCGCGCTATGAATTGGTCCTAACTTCTCAACTAATTGCATTGCATAGGACGCGACGTATGATAGATAAGCTGATGCGATGGACCACTCGTATGTTGCCCCCATACCTACCTCACACGTACCTGCTGTAATAATAGATCTGTGGATAGAGACTGGTGCACTCACTATGTATGTCATTGCCATTTCAATCCTTAGATTGGACTCACGGAAGGCTCGACGGTGTTTCAAGTGTCGTATCCCTCGCCATTGTCCTCACGGTGAGTCTATTCAATCCCGCTGCATTGTACCTATAATCACCGCTGTCCGGCATCAGAAAAAACTTGACAGAAAGGGCAACTCTTGTAGGTCGGTGTACCAGATTTGAAAGAACACCACTTGACCAGATTTCGTGCGGATTCTGTCAGACCTCTGGCTGGGAATAGCCTTGGTTTTGCCTAATTGTGAGCATGCCCATTCTTACCAATGGCCTCGACTTGAAGTCGGTGCTGATGCCACCCCCAAACTGCAGGCTACGCAACGGGGCTCCTGGCTTTGTAAGTTTGATTCTGCTTTAGCTGCCCATCCGAATTACGTGCTCAGGAACGTGACATTGTGCGGTAGACTCAATGCGAGGACTAGCCTCGACAAATTGAATACTGACAATCTGAGCCGGCCAACGGCTTCCCTGATATGGATGAGGACATTCAGCTCGATTGAGATCTCGGCAACGCGTAGTGCTATGACTGGAGGCACTGGGGATTCCCCAACTCCTAAAGTATTCCACTTATAATTGCTTCGTACGTCGCGAATAATGTAGATCTCCAAGTGTAATATATATATGGCTTATTGGGATCCGACAATTGTACGAATCGACGCATGAGTATGGGAATATGAACAGATAGCTTAAAGAGATGAATCCAGTCCGTCAGACTGCACACTAACTCTTAGATGGTGGTAAGACGGAACGTTAGGTTGATATTTTGGTAAACAACGCAGTGGACAATCCGCGAGAGCATAGGCTCTTCGGTGGATAGAGTGCTTACAAGATTCGTATCGCATTTTGCGAAAGCCGCGCAGATATCCTAATGGCAAAATTTGATTCTGATCGTCATTCTGATTGTACTCGTAGGGAATGAATGTGAGCCCGTATTATCACGCTGATCCAGAGATTTTCTCTAGTCGAACCTCCAACAGAACGAGTACGAGCCCTCAACCCATGCAAATTATTTCCGGTCCCGTTAGTTGTTCTGCGCCCCGAACCGCCCGAGCGATTGGAAATCCAACATGGTATGCTATAAATCTGGTCAATATCAACTTTCAAATGACCGGCGGATATAGTAACTCCTCATTCTGGTTGAGACGTGCTGCATGATGACTCGCAGCGCCGCATCCACTGTGAGCATGAAGGGCAGCCCTTGAGGACATGCTTGAGCTGTGCCTTGAGGTACAACTTGATCTTGATCGACTGGCCACTGAGTGTGAGGTGTCGGAGAGCATGTCGTGCATGCCGTCTGCGAGGGACGGATAAAGTATCCCGACATTGAGGGCGGGCAGGGGGTGTAACAGTGTTGGGCGTGTAATGCAGGCGCAGGTCAAGTGCGACGCCGTCAAACTTCGTAAGGGCGGAGGTGAATATTAGGTAGCGAGGATGGCGGCAACATATCGTGCGCACTGTTCGAGGTGTTCCTCGATGTCACTTGGCTGGTTTGGGCACATTGGACACGTTCTGCGCGTTTTCCCGACTTCTTGGACGGAGCGGTGAATCAGAGGACGGATCTGAGGGCTTATAATGTTGCTCTGGAGGTGTTGACAATGCGCGGGAGTGGGGCGGTGAAGCGGGAGTCCGGGGTGAAACACTTGGCAGTCTGGACACATCTGGCGCTTTTTCCTGGCGTGGGTGGCGGGGCTGCATGTTCAAAAATTGTTCTCCTGTGTAGGAACGATACTTTGGTTGCGTTTGCGATGCTACGGATTTAGCGGGAGCGTCTGGGATCACGTTTCGAGCGGTTCGGGCGTTCTTGACGCGTTTTCCAATGTGCGCAGCCAAACGAAGGACCGGAGGGGTTCTACGAGCTCAGGTAAAGTCTGATGCAAGAGCGAATCTGGAACGCATAGGAAGCGCTGTTGGACACGTCTGGGTGCTTTGAGTGAGTTCCCTAGTGCCTGGGTGCGAAGCAGAGGGCCTGGCGGTGAGAGGGATATACCCAGGTGAGGTTCTGACCAACACTGGAGCGCCACTATGAAAAACGAACCTGAGATGCACTAGAGAAGTTTGTGGACGCTATTAGGCGCTAAAATCACAATCATGATGTTTGCATTCTTGAAGGCGAAACGCGGAGACGAAACTAGGGAATACGAGACGAATGTTGGGTGATGGCTTTCAGTTGACATTGGTAAAGGTCCCGCTCCCAGCTCGCGAGGATGCTGAATATGATGAGGTCAGAATTGGGCAACGGATAATGGCAAGTTGCTATAGCTACTCTCTTACGTACCGAGGCACGAGGGCAGGAATAGAGCTGGGTCTTTGTCAGCACGGGAATCGCCGGAGCCGCTTGTCCTCACTCCGCGAGAACGCAACGCGCCGTTCACCGAGTCGCGCAGCTCCGCTTCGTCGTTTAATAACGCTCCCCGCATCTTCCTCTCCAATCCGGGATCTCTCTCTCCCAAAAATGCTCCTCCCTTCCACCAGGACACAATACGCTAAGTTTTTCATTCACAAACTTGCCATCCCTTACCAAGGGCCTCCCAACCTTCCTAGCGTGCTCCTGAACATCGTACTTGAACACGCGCTGGGAGTCTACAACGTTTTCCACGCAGGCCTCATACGAAGATCAACAAAGATCGCCAACCCCGACACCCCAAGCATCGCAACTCACAGAAACGCCACCTGGGCTTCCCGCGGATGCATAAGGCATCAAAAAGGGCTCCTCGGCGACTTCCAGCAATATCAACGCTAGCCTCATCCCAGCGAGGCATTTGCCCCCGCCGAACAAGACTCAAAGCTGCTCAGCTACACCAACTCACAGCGCTTCACCACAACAGGACATGTGGGCGTCGCCACCTATGCCAAAGTCACCAACCACGGAAAACTCAGTCACACCCGAGGAGAGGACATGACCGCCATCTCGAGGTCAAAAAAACTTCAACCAAGTAAGTAGCACCGACCCCCTTCACAGCGAGCGTGGCTGATATATTCACCTTTCCCTTTCTCCCCCCCTCCCCACCCTCAGCTCACCTTTTCCCGCCATGCCGACGCACCACATATCAACATGCTACATGCTAAAAGCCAGACAGTCTTTGGCCCGACGTGAGAATTTGCCCCGACTTGCAAACTTTTTACAACAAACTTTATAATCCCGCCTTGATATCCTGCTCGATTCTCAGCTTTCCTGCACACCCCTCTCGGCTGTTGTGCAGGCGGACTCACCAAGACTCTAGTCAGAGAATCACCTTGCTTGAAGTCATCTCCCCTCTATTAGTATCCTTATGCCGCCATTTGAATTTTGGTAGACTCCCAGATTGGTTTGAGGGTCAAAGATCAACAATATTAACACTGCATTTCGACTTCTCTTTACACATGCGTCAGCACCATTGCATCATATCGACATTCAGGACTTTGCGCTTGGCTACCCGGATAGCCCTAGCTTACACGCTGTGAGTGGTATGGCACTTTGGCCTCAGGGGCGTGTCATTTGCAAATCGCGATTATATGTAGTATGGCGCGACATGCAATGTTCGAACCATTTAACATGTAAATCATTCTGGCCCCCACGGATTATTCTGCACCATGAGCCGCCACGACTGGCCCGGAAATCCAACACAACATATCGATGTCAACTCTAGTGAGGGTGTGCGTAGACGCAGCTCGGATTTCACCAGTGACAACGAACCTCGTACTCGATCTATGGATGCAACAGTTGTATCATTCTGTGGGTGTGGATTGTCACTCATGCGCGCAGCTGGTTATGGCGGCATTATCTGCGGAGTTTATTGGCCTGCCGAGTCGTCGCTAACCTCATTGTCATGCCTAGCCCGAGCGCGCATGATGAACGATGTCAGTGTTGGCGAGCCGCGCCATCCACCCCCGATGTCGGGCCATGAACGGTAAATCAAGTCACAAAACCGGGAGACGAAAAAGATAGAGAAGATAGATGCGCCTCTAGACTACCCCGATTAGTATCCTTACTCGATTCTGTATACATAAGAGGATCTATGAATTGACTCCGATCGGGGAGCTTGCGTTCGTTTTACCAAAATATCAACAAATACTTCGCCTTGTACATCAACTAAGAGTTAGCATGCAATCTGACGGGACTGGGTTATCCGTTGTGTCATGCATTCATGCATCCCTGCTCATGCCTTGATTCATACAATTGTTGGATCTAGATAGGCTGCATACACATTACACATAGAAATTTACATTACTTACGATGCACGGAGCGATTATAGGTAGAATACTTTGAGAGTTGGGGAATTCTCATAACTCGCGACTCCGTGGTTATCGCACCGCATCCCCCTGGGTGCCCCCGGTCATAGCACTCCACGTCGCTGGGATCCCAATCGACCTGGACGTCCTCATCCACGCCAGGGAAGTCGTTGGCAGGCTCAGATTGTCAGTATTCGACTCGTCAAGGCTAGTTCTCGCATTGAGTCTGCCGCACAATGTCACGCTCAGCATGATCTTGGATGGACGGTCGGAGTAGAATCAGACTCACAGAGCCAGGAGCCCCGTTGCATAGCCTGCAGCTCGGGACATCAACACCGCCTCAAGGCCACTAATGAGAATGGACATGCTCACAATTAGGCAAAATGAAGACTATTCCCAACCAACGGTCTGACAGAATCCACATGAAATCCGGTCAAGTAGTGTTCCCTCAAATTTGGTGCGCCGACCTACAAGAGTTGCCCGTTTTGTCAAGATTTTTCTGATGCCGGATGACAGTGATTGTAGGTGCAGTGCAACAGGATTGAATAGACTCACTGTGAGGACGATGGCGAGGGATACGATACTTGAGACGCCGTCGATCCGTGAGTGCAAGTTTAAGGGATAGAAGGACAACGGCATACACAGTGAGCGCACCAGTCTCTATCCACATGATCTTGATTACGGCAGGTTACGCGTGAGGGTATGGGGCAGCTTACGAATGGTCCATCGCATCAGCTTATCCACCATATATCGTGTCCTATGTGATGCAAATTAAAATCAAGCTGAGAAGTTAGGACCAGTTGCATGACGCGCACGCACCGCTTGAGCCCCATCATCCGGCTGTGCCACAGCTGGTAGCACGTCGATGCGGCAATAGATGTATCCAGAAGCACAGAGGCTATAAAGGATATCGCGAGTGGCCACTTCGACTCTGCGTGAGTCGAGATGACGTCCTGCCATGCAGGAGCGGCGTGTGCCACTGGCACCGTCCAAGCAAATCCGGTCCCGACCTCTATGCCCGCCAGCACACAACAACAAGCCAATAGATATCTGCTGTGGCTGAACCTGTACATCCGGAAGATGTAGACCCCCTACCGAGCACCGATTAAATGGAATCATCACCTCTGGCGTGCCAATACTGACCTGCACAGCGCAACTGATAACCACCCCCACGGCGAGTGTAATCGGGAGTCCGAGGGAGACAGTCACCTGTTCGGACGGCAAGTGGTATCCTATGATAATGATGCCATGCAGGACCCAGAATTCACAAAAGACGAGAGTCACACAGCCAAACCTGGGCACCCCGTCCACGAAGTTCGGATTGAACCGTCACAAGGGATATCAATGGCAACGCACCCAATGCAGGCAACCTAACATAAAGTAAGGATTCAAACTTGGGCTGGGACGAACTGGCTTGACGGGATGGGCGCACCGCGTATCTTAGAACATAGTGGTCCCGATGGAAGAACTTGTGGAAGTAGGTACACGCCTGCATGGCAATGAATCCGCTGAGTACTGTTGATATATAGACCAATGCCACGAAGGCGCCCCAAGTTTCTTCAAATGGGGATTTTAATTGCGGGGTGTGACCGGACATGGGAAGCATCAGGGGAACCAGTTTGCGTGAATGTTGCAGCCTGGGGAGATGCACGTTAAATAAGCGGCAGGTCAGGGATATTCTATAACGCAGAGATCACTTGATATCATCTGAGGGCGGTCAAGTGGAGCTGTTGTTTGCTCGCAGTGAAAACGGCCTAACATTTTATAATTGGCTGTGATATTGATAGAGCGAAACAATATGGTGGGTCAATCACTTCTCAATTTTAATTCAAATGTGCAGCTTTTTAGTGCAAAGCTGACCATTAAGTCGAGCGACAACTTGAGTCCTCCTAAAATGAAGTTGTTGACACTATTGCACACGGCGGATCTCCTGAGATGCCCTCCGAGCGGAAATCATGCCGAGTGCCGCGAATGCGTCGAACAGTGTCGTTGTGGATGCTCTCTACATGTGCCTATGCTTCTGTAACATAGTCCGGTCACGTGATTGCCTGGAACTGGGCGCAGCAGCGCCCAGCTCCACAGTTCAACTTCCAGCAGACTCGGAGGGTGGGGCCTGCGGCAGGATACCAAGGCATCGGCATCTCCAGGCTGCTCGTACGGCTAAATTCAGATTGATAACAGAATTCGAGTGTTCCACTCAAGCAAATATTTGGTCTTGGAGCTAAACAAATCAAAATATGACGGTAATCTTTGACATCATCCAAAATTCGAATTGGTTAGGCCAAAGGGCTGCTGGCTAAGGCTGCTAGGGCAGGGAATACCAATAGTGCAATTATGAGAGTAGTATTGCCAAAAACGTAGACAGAGGAGACACCCATGTCAAGCGTGCATCGTGCCCGCTCGGGCTAGGCACGACAACGAGGTTATCGACGACCTTGGCGGGCCAATAAACTCCATACATGATCAGCCGCGCTATGAGTGGCAATTCACACCCATGCTAATGGTTCGAAAATTGCGTATCACGTTGTACTATACATAATTCATGCCTGAGATGGGCTCCAAGTGTGGTGTGCGGTTTGAAATTGACACGCCCCCGAGGACAAGTGCTCTACCACTCAAAGCGTGTAAGCTAGGGCTATCCGGTAGCCAAGCGCAGAGTCCTGGGTGCTGGCGCATGTATGAAGAGAAGTCGAAATGCTGGTACATCGATCGTGGCCAAAGAGGTGTTAATATTGCTGATATTCATCCCATAAACCAACCTGGGAGTCTACCACGATTCGAAATTTAAATGGCAGCATAGAGGTAGTAATGAGGGAAAATAAGACCCATCAATGGCATGTAAAGTGAAGCCATCAGATTTTGCCCTTTCGGGTCGATGATGTTCGATCTTACTTGGTACGCAGCCGCGAGATCCATCTCAGAAATTTGCTGGGGGGTCAGAATAACGCTTACGGCGGTTGTATTGCTAAGGTCAGCAGCTGAAGCCGCAGAGTACATGGAAGACCTGAAATATGGCAGTTGTCGGGAAATCCGCCGCCTGTCCTGAGGTATTTCGGTATAGGCTTCAGCTGATTTCGGACAACGTTGTGGATGAAAATCCTGTGAACATATTGTGCGATGTTTGGTTATCCAGGTGATCGGCTCATTCAACATTGATGATGAATCGGAGATGGTTGAACCATTCTTCAATTACGCCACAGAAGTTATAGGATAGAGCGACTGCCTTGCGTCTATAGCCTCGGTACTAACGTTGGAACGTCGTGACCCCAACCTTCCAACAAGGTCGGGGAACCCGATGGTCAGCATGCTCACACCAAGATTTGATTTAAAGAGTGATCAACCTGTCATATTCTTTTAATGTTTTAACAGTTTAATGAACCTCGAGCGGCATTCACCAAACACATCACCGCTTCGCAATATCATTACAGACTTCGCCGGTGATGATCGACGATCGATGATTGATGACTGATAACCAGTGGTAATTAAACCACTCTTTCAATCGCGCCACAGAAGTTATAGAACGGAACAGTTGTCTGTAGCCTGGCCGCGGTATACTGTGTGGAACTTGAGGCCTTATCGGTACTAGTGCTGGAACGCCGCCGTGGCCCAGAGCCAAATCATCTCCACGTTTCCGATACAGGAGGTGTTGGATCATCCACGGGCAAGCCTGAAAATGGCACACATAAGTACATGGAGACTATAACCAGGCGGGAAATCAGTTACCGTATGCTATCATTATGTTGATATGGGATCAGGTGGAGTAAACACGGGTAGTCTAGACGCGTACCCAGGAGCTCTGTGTTTTTCATCGCCTAGTTTGATCGAGACGCGCTGCATGATGACCCACAGCGCCGCATCCACCGGGGTGAGGACATGCTTGAACTGTGCCTTGAGGGGCAAATTTGATCTTGACCAACTGGCCACTTGTGAGGTGTTAGAAGGCGCGACGTGCGTGCTGTCCGCGAGGGGCGGGTAAAGATCCCGACATTAGAGACGGAGCGGTTGGTGTGTGGTGTTGGGCGTGTGATGCAGATATAGGTCAAGTGAGATGCCGTTGGCTGGGAGGCAACTACTAGGTAGCGGAGATGACGGCGGCATATCGCGCACACTTTTCGAGATGTTCCTCGGTGTCGCTTGGCTGGATTTGAGGGCTTTGGGCACATTGGACAGGTTCTGCGCGTTTTCCCGACTTTTTGGACGAAGCAGTGAATCGGGGACAGATCTGAATGTCTACAATGTTGTTCTGGAGGTGTTGGTGATGCGCGATCTGACACATTTTATTGGCATGGATGGCGGGGGCTGCATGTTTAAAAATTGCTCTCCTGTGTAGAAACGATACTTTGGTTGCGTTTGCGGTGCTAGAGATGAAGCGGAAGCATCTGGCACTTGGGATCACGTCTCGAGCGGTTCGGGCGGTCTTGATGCGTTTTCCGATGTGCACAAACCAAACGAAGGGTCGGCCGGGTGATGGTGTGGATGTGTCCTGGAAGGGTTCTACAAGCACTGGAAGGATTTGATGCGAGAACGAATCTAAAATACGTAGGGAGCGCTGTTGGACACGTCTGGGTGCTTTGGGCAGAGTTATCTAGTGCCTGGGTGAGAAGCAGAGGGCCTGGCAGTAAGAGGGATATACCCAGGTGAGGTTCTGACAACACTGGAGCGCCACTGTGAAAGACGAACCTGAGATGGAATACAAGACGAATGCTGGGTAATGGCTTTCAGTTGAGTTGACACCGGCAAACGTTCCGCTCCCAATGATGGTGCCAAGTCTTGGGGTGTTCTCAGCGGTACGTTCGTTGTTGTCCGATATATTCGTGGTTCGTTATCTTTGTGGCTGATGTTCATCATTTGTTATCTGATGTACGTCTGCCAGTCGGTCGCACTGCATCATTGATTGTTAGGTACTGACGAGGGGCCCCGGACACTAAGCTTACATTTCATGACAACCGGGTGGCCAGGGTGTAGTTGGGCGAATGTAAATACCGCTACATTATTGTTCGCGAGGATCTGAATATGATGAGGTCGAAATTGGGCAGCGGATGATGGCAAGCATTTGCTACCACCACTACCACAGTACCGGGCGGCCATTTCCGGGACTTCAATCTCAGCCCGTGGCTATCACCGCAGCTTATTCGAAAAATCTTGGTCCGGCTCTGGCATACAATTATTATACTGACCTCAAAAATATACATTTTGGACTCGGAATAACATCCGTCTAGCGACAATTCGACAGGCCAATAATGAAGGTACGCCACCATAACCAGCCGCGCACACGAGCGACAAATGTTCATGCCTACTAACAGGATGGCATCGAACGAAATGCTCATGGCGATACTATCCATATATCACGTCACGCCTAGGAGTCAAATTGGTGGGACCGTTAAATGATGGGATAACAGATGTATGTTCTTTTTCAAAAACCGCGGCACATTGGCCTGTCAGTACAAACTTGAACTTGATACTAATCATATTATCCTTCATTGGGGTTGTAAGGATCTATCACGTCGTGTTATCGGAGCTGCAACCACATAGCACAGGCTACTACAAAATGGAACGACCACGACTATCTCACCCGGCTATGGCGACCATGCGGAATCTGCGGGGCCGTCTATCTGCAGTTCTCATATTGCCATAAACCCCGCAGTGACTAGGAGCATGTCGCGAAAATTGCCCATACTTAGGATCTGTCACCTGAGAAGTGATTGGGCTGTCATTTCGTTTCGACGGCCCAACCTAGTCACATCCACCGAACACATCAGAGATCGTGCTACATACTGTACTGTGCCATCACGGAAATCATGATTCGTATCCCACTTATTTAACACGCAACAGCCCAGGCTCAATATCCACATATTTCCAATGGCTAGTAACATCCCGCTGGAGCCCACATTTCAAGCAACCTGGGGTGTCGTCGTAGTATTGATCTGGGTGGCGGCAGCATCGAATGGATGTATCACCGTGCAAGCATACACCTATTTCCATAAATTCTTCCACCGGGACCATTACACTCTAAAATATGCGGTGCGCAGTCTACTCACGGTTCGTCTGGGCCTCAAGTCTTAATTCCTTTGTATCAGGTTGCCTATGTCTGGTATGTCGCCACTACCGTGACGGGTTTTGCCGCGCTTAATCCGGGTCCCCCACGGATGCTGAATATCCAGGTTCGGCTGCGTGACTCTCGCCTTGTGTGAGTTCTGGGCCATACACAACATAATTGTTGTAGGGTACTACCTGCCGTCCGAACTGGTCACCATCTCCCTCGGGTACCCAGTTGGACTCGTGATGGGGATGACTGTTAGCTGCACCGTGAAGGTCTGTGTCAGTACCAAGGGTGATGATCCCATTTAATTGTTCAGTAGGGGGTCTACATCCTCCGGATGTATAGATTTAATCGCAACAGATATCTGCTAGTGTGCTGCTGCGTGCTGGAAGGGATGGAGCTGGGGACTGGATTCACATGGGTAGCGCGGGTGGCACACACCGTTCCTGTGTGGCAGGAAGTTGTGTTGAATAAAGAGTCAGAGTGGATAATTATGGCGTTCTTTACGATCAGCATGCTCCTGGATATATTCATCGCCGCGTCAACATGCTACCAGCTGTGGCGCAGTCGAATGATGGGGCTTAAACGGTACGTGTGAGCCATGTATCAGATTCCTTGATCTTGATTTCTATTGGATAGGACGCGGCATCTGGTAGATAAGCTGATGCGGTGGACGATTCGTAAGTCACCCCCATATCTCTCCCTTGTGTCCCGTCTCGTGATGAAAGCTTCCTTTAATAGAGACTGGGATACTCACTAGGTATGTCATTACTGCTTTCACCCCCTTACCAACTTCGAACTGATGGACGGATGGCACCTGAAGCGCCGTGTCCCTTGCCATTGTGCTCACGGTAAATCTATTTTAATCATGTTGCACTGTGCCGACAACCACCTGGTATTAGAAAAATCTTGACAAGAGTGGCGAATCCTGTGGGTCGGTTTGCCGGACTTAAAATAACACTACTTAGCCAATTTTTACATGGATCACGTTAGACCTTTGGTTGGGAATATGTATCTTCGCCCCTAATTGTGAGTGTTCATTCTTCTCAACTCATCAGTGGTCTCGATGTTGATTTTATCCTCCCAACCACAGGCTACGCTATAGCGCTTCTAGCTTTGTAGGTCTTACTTTGCTCTAGGTATCCGACCCAAACTACGTGCTAAGCATGATGCTGTGTGACAGACTCAATGCGAGAACTAGGCTCGACAAGTTAAATGTTGACCATCTCAGCCTGCCGACAACTACAACTTCCCTGGCGTCGAGGAGATCCAGGTCGATCGGAATCCGGGGAATGCGTAGTGCTCTGACCAGTGGCGCTCGGGAGTAATGCGGTGCGTGATTGGGAGCTCCTGCGAGTCGCAGTGGAACCAAGTTGTAGGAATCTCCAACTCTTGAAGTATTTTACTAGTATTTTACTTGTAATCCTCACAAGTAATGTAAACCTCCAGATATATGTAACATATGTGCAGGCCTAGACTTAGGACCCGATAATTCGACATAAGAGGGCGAAGTGGTAGTCTGGTAAAACAACAGTGGGCGATCTATGAGAACATTTTCGGCAAGCGGAATGCTTAGAAGATCTGTATCGCATCTCGCGAAAATCCCGCAGCCCAGGAGAACCTAATGAAAAAGTTTACCGTGCCCGCTCTGATTTGATTTTGATCGTGCTCGTACAAGGGTACCAAGACGAACGCGAGTCATTGCCCCGCTTACGCTTCTTCCACACAAACCATTTCATCCGGGCTTCGCTGCCGTCGCCCTCCTGGCCTTTTGTGTTGTACCCATCTGCTCTAAAAAAGAGAGCATATCTTCGCGATGGCCAGGTTTATAATTTACTCTGGAGGCGTATCCAAGAGCTCTATCTTCCTTATGTTTTTCGTTGCCTAGTTTAGTGTTTCACGAATGTAGCAAGACACCCCTCACCAACACGCCACGTCACTCATGGTCCGACGCCGGGGTTGGATGGTGCGGCCCACGAATGTTGGCATCATCCATTGGGCCAGGTCCAGAAACATCAGCAGCAGCAATTCGACAGGCCAATAATGATGAAGGCATGCCGCCATAATCAGCCACGCTCACGAGTGGCAATTCATCCCACAGAGTGACATGTATTGAACTTGAGTTCGGGAGTTGCGCATCAGTGATGATAGGATATGCGATCGACGGAGTTGTTCATGCTCGACTTGGACCCAAAGCGCGACGCATGATTTGCAAATGACGCACCCCGAGGCCCAATACCACACCACTCGAAGTGGGGTTGATGCTATCTGGGCATGACTTTGGGTAGCCAAGCGCGGAGTCCTGGATGAAGATGTGCAATAACGTTGTACTGTGTCAAGAGGAAAAATTGCTAGTACCACACCGAGTGCCGTGTGTGAAAACCAAAGACCAGCGGTCGAAGTTCGAAATTCAATAACGGTAGGGAGTAGTAACAGACGGGGGAAATAGGCCCACCGATGCCATGTGAAGTAAAATTATCGCCCTTTACCGTCTCAATTGTGTTGCCAAGGTCAGCATCTGAGGCTTATGGCCCTGAGGGGTGGTGTAATGATAATGTAGAGGCTGTGGTGTATACGTGGAAAACATTCGAGATGCGAACGGTTGATGGGGAATCCGGGCGGCAGGCTGTCCCTCAATCAAGTAGTCTTGAGTACAAATCAATGGGGTGGAAACTTGAAATCAGATCCGATAAATCTGAAGGGACGCCTTGGACGACGTACTAGGCCCCGTGAGCTCCCCTATAGGTCCAGCCGGACATTGGGGTTTTGAGACCCCAAAAATGGCATTTTCCTTGACCGGAATGGGGTTTTTGATGCCAAATTTTGGTCAACCCTTGGCCCATATTGGGGTTTCGAGGGCTCAAATTGGGACATCAGGCGACAAAATGTTGTTGAGGAGAAGCCTCCTGTACTTGGGGCGGGAGCGGATTTTTTTTTGAATTATGTTGCTTGAATTCGGGAAAAATGGCCTCATAAACCTACCTCCTGAAAAATGCTCACTCCCGAGTCCCAAGTGTTTGTCGGCCGGTCCGCGCAATTTTTTTTGCGCAAATATATGTTTTTTTCCGTATGTTTTACGTCACCTTGACCGATATTGGGGTTTGGGGGCTGCAAACATTGGGTTTTCGAGGCCATTTTCAGAGCTTTTTTCGGCCGGACCTATAGGGGAGCTCACGGGGGCCTGACGTACTGCTATTGTGTGATGTTTGGTTCCATCGATGCATGATGGTTGAATCATGGTTGAATCGCGCTTTCCATCATATCACAGAAGTTAACTACAGAATAGAACGACCGCGACTACCTTGTACCCGTGGCCTGGCTACGAGAGACCACGCCGAATCTACGACCTCAATTCCCCAAACGTTCAGTTGTGTTGGAGGGTTCCAACTTCCAACAACTCGATAGTCTAGTAAGTGGGGCTGCCTGCCTGTCTGCAGTTCTGGTAGCGTCACAAGCCCCGCCATAGGGACATGTTATTATTGTTAGACGTGGAAATTGCTGTCGTATTGTACTTGGGGCTAATCTCCCATAGGCAGACCCAAAAAAAAAATAGATGGGAAGATAATCGTTCTATCGAAGGTAATGTTGTTATTGTGTAATGTTTAGCTCGAACTACAGTGACTCGGTGACTCTCAGATTGATGTAGATGGCTGAGTCATTCTTACCATCATACCAGGTTACTACGGAATAGAATGACCGCGATTTCCTTGTACCCACAACCAGCTGGCTACGGGGGATCTGCGGCCTTGATTTCCCAAACATTTCAAAGTTCCAACCTTCCAACAAGTTCAAGCCTGAACCTGATGGCTGCCGTGCCTGTTTGCAATTCTAGGATGGTGCTGCTATGTCGTGAAGATTGCTGTTGGTGATCGGCTGTCATATTTTTCGTTTTTTTAATGGCCCAGCCTAGCGACATTCACCATGCACATCAGGGATCGTGCTACTTCGCGGTGCCGTCACGGCATTCACAGTTCGTACCTCACTTCGGTATTTAAGATGTGAGGGACCAGGCTCCAATACATACGCACCCCTCATGCCAACTGATACCACCTCACAACTAGAACCCTCCTTTGAAGCAACTTGGGGTGCCGTGGTGGTATTAACCTGGGTATCGGCAGCATCCAATGGATGTATCGCTATGCAGGCATGCACCTATTTCCACAAATTCTTCCACCGGGACCGTTCCATTCTTAAATACATGGTGTGTACTCTATCCCTTTGAGGCGGTTCATCTCAGCGTCTCAATTCCTTCATATCAGGTTGCCTACATCTGGTATGTTGCCGCTGAAAAAGGTAGACTTCGCGGCGCTCAATCTGGGTCCTCCATGGATGCCGAATGTCCAGGTTTGGCTGCGTGACCCTCGTCATATGCGAATTTTGGGTTATGCACGACATTACCATCGCAGGGTATTCCCTGCCATCTAGTCAGGTTTCCATCTCCCTCGGGCTCCCGATTGGACTCGCGATGGGAATGACTATTAGCTGCGCTGTGCAGGTCTGTGTTTGAACAAAGGGTGAAGATCCCATGTAATTGTTCAGAAGGGGATCTACGTCCTCCGGATGTACAGATTCAACCACAACAGATATTTGTTGGTGTGCTGCTGCGTTCTGGAAGGGATGGAGCTTGGGGCTGGATTCACATGGGTGACCGGGTGGCACATGCCGTCTTCGCGTGGCAGGAGGCCGTGCTGAATGAAGAGTCAAAGTGGATAATTGTGGCATTCTTTGCGATCAGCGTAGTCCTAGACATTTTTATCGCCGGGTCAACGTGCTACCAGCTATGGCGCAGTCGAATGATCGGGCTGAAACGGTGCGTGCGAGGCATGCATCAGGTTCCTCGGTTTTGATCTATGTTGCATAGGACGCGGCATTTGGTGGATAATTTGATGCGGTGGACGATTCGTAAGTCACCCCCATATCTCTCCCGCGTATCCCGTCTCGTGACGAAAGATACCTTTGGTAGAGACTGGGATACTCACTAGGTATGTCATTACTGCTTCTACTACTTGCTAACTTTGAACTGATGCACGGACGTCACTTGAAGTGTCGTGTCCCTCACCATTGTGCTCACGGTAAATTTATTTCAATCATGTTGCACTGCACTGACGATCACTTGGCGTTAGAAAAATCTTGGCAAAAATGGCAGCTCCTGTAGGTCGATTCAATGGACTTGAAATAGCACCAATTCTTACATGGCTCGCGCCAGATCTTTGGTTGGGAATGTGTATCTTTGCCCCTAACTGTGAGTTCGTTCGTTCTTGCCAGTTCATCAGTGGCCTTGATATCGGTGCTGATTTCACCCCCCGAACTACAGGTTATGCTATGGGGCTCCTAGCTTTGTGAGTCTAACTCCACACCAGGTGTCTGATGCAACCTACGCACTGAACATGGCATTGCATGGCAGGCTCAATGCGAGAACTCGACTCGACAAGTTGAATGCCATCAATCCTAGCTTTTCAACAAACATGTCTTCCCTGGTGTGGGCAAGGACATCTAGGTCGACTGGAATCCTAGCGGCGCGTAGCGCTAGCATTCAGGGGAACATGGCGCGTGATTCGAGGCTTCTGCGGGTTACAGTGGAGTCGAGTCATGGAGATCGCCCAGCTCTTAAAGTATTTCGCTTGTAGCTGTATCATGCAGTGTTCTCATGAATAGTGTAGATCTTGTATAATATACAAGGAAGCACGGGGATATGTGCACATGGCTTAGTTAAAAGATAAATCCGGCACCGTTTAAGTATTTGACATAAGAGGGCGAAGCGTTAGATCGGTAGTTCGGTAAAACAACAGTGGGTGGTCTGTGAGAACACTTTGGCGGGATGCCTACAAGCTCGCGAAAGTCCCACAGCTATCCCAAAAGAACCTGATGGGAAAGTTTGCTGTACACATTCTGATTTGATTCTGATTGTACTCGTAGCGAGGGTGCCGAGACAAATGCGAGTCCGTATTACCACGCTGATCCAGACACCAAAATACTCCTTCCACGCAAGCATTCCATGCGGGCTCCGCCATCCTCCAGGCCTTTTGTGTTGTACCCACCCGCTCTGAAAAAGCCGTGCCTAGGCAATATCTAAACCCAAAACCTGGGAAATGCTCCAACACTGGGGCCAGACAGCCTATTTTCGTAGCCACCCTTACCCGTTCAGAAATACAACGCGGCGTGCTACAATCTCTGGTATGCGGTGCGCCTGGCAGGTTCAGTCCGCGGGTGTGCAACGCCGGAGAGCCGTGCCACTGAGGAGGAGATAAAACCCAAGCGTGTGCAGCCGGTGCATAATCAGCCGCGCATGAGGTTTTTGCGTGACACCGTAGGGTATTAAAAGACTCGTAAATCGTCCACCAGTAATGATGAAAGCTATTTAGGCGCGGTGTGATGCAACCGTCCTGGATGAGGATATGATACAGTGCTGGCCTGATGTCGAACGAAGAAGCAAGCAACAAATTAAATGTTCCAACTCCGCCAACGAATCGACAGGCCAAAACAACTCCAGTTCCGTCAGAGCAGGTTATTATTGTTTCCCTGTAACGACTAGAGTACTCCCATCTCCATTTCACCTATTTTTAATTGGTTGTTGCTCCAGCCCTCAATGCCCTCATCGAAGGCCCTTATGTAAACCCAGCCATATTACCTTGTTTCACAGAAATTATCGAAAGGAATTATCTCTATAGCCGGCGGGCTATATAGGAGGCTGTGGCATTGAGGCCTCAATCTCCCGAACCTCTCAGCGATACTGGGACATTCCAGCAAGTTAATTTCAGAAAGAACTCGATGATCAGCTTCACGCTAGGGGGTTGTACATCCGAGAGATAATCGATCTATCAGATTGTTTTGCTTCATTAATTGGTTGGTGGATGTAACTGAGCTACGAACACATCAAAGATTGCGCTATTCCTTCCTGCTCGATGGCACCATCAGAGAATGTATTGTTCGCATTTTCCTGACCTGCTACATATTTAACACGCGGGGCCCTAGGCTCCAATATCCACACGCTTCCCATGACTAGTAGCATACCGCTGGTAGAGCCCACATTTCAAGAAACCTGGGGTGTTGGCGCGGCCTTGATTTGGATACCGGCAGCATCCACTGGGTGTATCGCCGTGCAGGCATGCACTTATTTCCATAAATTCACCCACCGAGATCATTACATTCTTAGATGCATGTAGTGTTGCCGCAGCTCGGCTAAGCCGAAGCTGGCTCTGATTAGCTGGGAGAAGCCGCCTCTTCGGCTCGGCTAATGGGAGCCGAGCCATTGGAGCGGCTCGGCTATGGTTAATTAGCCAGCTCAGGGCCGGCTCAGCTGGCAGCTGGGGGCACAGCTCGCCACAGGTGTAGTTAGCGGGCAGTATCACTCCACAGCCCACTCACATTTCCCCAATTATACCTTCGCACCATGCGCGCACGTCAATTGGCATGGTGAGCATGTGTGCGAAGGATTATATGTGGCAGTGAACCGGTGACACGTGGGCATAGTATTCGAGGGTACTTACATTTGTATAT